>JACTAT010000064.1:1155750-1282941 GCA_014526335.1 Chrysaora quinquecirrha | reverse complement strand
ATCTTCCGGATACGTCCCTGATTCTACCTGAAATCATCCCCTGAATGGATGCCCTAGATAGAGATGTGCTTACAGTAAATGAAATGATCAGAGAAATCAATGATGGCAAAATCATAATTGTGAGGCATCACTCACCGAGACACTATGAACATTATGAAGATAACAAGCATGTTACTGAATCAACAGGTATCAACAAACTTGCTGGTAACCTGAAAGCTGCTACCAGATCTACATTTGGCATTGCTCCAATTTCAAAATCTAGAGTGCCTGCACATTGGGGTACCAGCAGTATTGCTAAACCAATCCATTGGTACAAACATGTGGCTGCTGCTAATGGATTTGCTAGGCCATTTATACAACATGGTGCTACAACAAAATCAAAACCAACTCCTGAAATAGGAGATGAGTCCTTGAAAAGAATATCACAACAGTTAAAGATGATGATCCCTTTGATTTCAGGAAGAGTCCAGATGCCAGCTATGTCTAACTTGTTGCCTCCACACAACAAACAGATTCGTTAGGGAAGTAGTTTATTTTTTTCTTACTTTGTCCTGTTTGTAAACAAAAACATTTCTCAGTAAGAAACCACTCTTACTCAGGCATAATACAGTAATCCTGTATAATTATTATGCCTCATCTTGCTAATTCCATTAAGGTCATTTCATGGAACATCCAAGGAGTAAAAAGTCAATCCTTAGGTGACAAACTATCAGATCCTACCTTTTTAAATGCTTTATCAGATTATGATGTAGTATGTTCGATAGAAAGGCATGAAAATGATGATACCATCCTCAGCATTCCAGGATTTAAAAACTTAGTTTCAATTAAGAAGAAAAGGGTTAAAACGAGGTCATCAGGTGGCATTGCAATATTCATTAAACCAGCTCTAAAGGATTCTGTTTCTCAAGCAATGGGTCTTGGTGATACCACCCTCAGCATTCCAGGATTTAAAAACTTAGTTTCAAATTAAGAGGAAAAGGGTTAAAAGGAAGTTATCAGGTGGCATTGCAATATTCATTAAACCAGCTCTAAAGGATTTTCTTTCTCAAGCAATGGGTCTAGGGTTTTCTAATGACTCAGTATGGATAAAATTTAAAAAGGAATTTTTTGGTGAATTGGATGACCTGTTTTTGGAAACGGTTTATTTTAGTCCCGAAACCTATCAGAAAAGAAATAATATAGACTATATGAATAATTTAGAAAACGAAATTGCCTATTTTCAATCTAAGGGAAAGGTAATGATGCAGGGTGACTTTAATGTTAGGGCGGGCCAGGAACAAGACTTTATAATATTTAGTAAATATTTCAAAGATGAAAATGACCCTACAGTGTGTGCAACTGATTCCCGTGTTAGACCTTTCAACAACTCCGAGGACTTCCGCAACTCTTTTAGACTTGTGTATTTCATGTAATCTGTATATAGTTAACGGTAGAAAGCTAGGAGATACTTGTGGTAGGAAGACCTGTTTCCAGTACAATGGTAGTAGTGTGGTCGACTGCTTGATCGTGACAAATGAGGTCTTTGATAAGGTAAATTACTTTCAAGTACAAAAATTAATGCCATGACATTCAGACCATTGTGCCTTGACTTACTCAGTCAACTTGGTACGAGCTAAGAAGATAAGTTCCTCCACGGTTAAGTTAACAGATGCCCCCAAACAGTATGTTTGGAATGATGAAGCCAAATCTGCCTTTATTGCCACCCTTGATAACTTTGATGTTTGATGAATTTACATTAGAACTTTCTGCAGCTAATTCGGTTTCATCATGTTCCGAAAACGTTGCTGCCCTAACTGACCTTATGAATTCAATTTGTGATCTGAGTGCAATAAGAAAGAAAACAAGGAACAATAAAAAAACTCTGAATTATAAACTTTGGTTTGACAAATAATGTAAAGAAAAACAAACCAGGCTTCAGAAATTAGGCAAAATGGCCTCCCGCGAACCTAAAGACTCTTTGAGTAGGGAAGAGCTTTACAAAAATAAAAAATGTTTATGAACCTGCTAAAATCAAAGAAATTCATGTATAGATCTCAGGTGTTTGAAAAGATACAATCAACCCCAAAAACTGACCAAACAGTGTTTTGGAAATTATTAGAGTCACTAAAAGACAAAAATGGATCAAAGACCAATTATGTACAGGATATAGGACCCGAAAATTGGATCCCGATGTTTGAGAACTTATTATATGACCAAAATTGTGTTAATTGTTAATTTCACACAACAATCAAAATAACTAACTGTACCATCTTTTGCTATTGGAATCTTGTTAATAAACCCTAAAAATTGGAATGTCTTAATTTTTTTGTAAGATGCACTTTTTAAGGAAATATGCTACAACTTGGATGTCCTGATAACAAGATAATCATAAAGCTGAATGAAATTGAAAGACAATCTGCCGCGTAAATCTGATGACCAAGGATGATGTTCACAATGCTTCTTATAAAACGATAAAAGCTGAAAAGTGATTTGATGTTTGAATCCTCTGATTCTTCACTATTTTCTTTCTTATTCTTCGCCCTGCAAAATACTGTGTAGACACGAAGAATCAAATCAGCTTTCCACAGGTCAAATGCTCGAGAAATCTTACTCTGGTGAAATACAGAGGAAAGTGAAACACTGTAAGGTATTACATCTTTTGAGTCATTTCACTGCTATTGTAATATCACAAGCTGTGTAATTTTTCAGATGATTTCACCTCATTACTACTTGGGGTGGGTCTCTAGCTTAGGAGCCTCTAAGTTATGGCCTCATCTTCAGAGACTCGTCTGATATAGTACCAGAAACTGAAGGAAAACCTCAAGTTGAGCTTGAAATGCTTGATGATATTACTGAAGAGCCAGAGTTGGTTGCATATGAAAGGAGATGCCACAATTCGAAAAGCAGAAAGTTTTCATGATAAAAATACTTACTGGTTCATTTACAAAAACAGTCCAAACAAAACTCCTAAAACTTTATTAATGATTAAAATAATACAATAGAAAAGTTAAGTGTGGTTATGCAACCACATGCGAAACATGTTGAGCTTTATGTATTTTGTAAGCAGGTAACAGATGACTGCCCAATCACGACAGTCTGTGGATTAAAGTGAACCATGCATGATGTCTCAATGAGTAGTTTTTGCTGTCTGCAGTAGGTCAAGAACCATGTCATCATCTAAGTATGATCTTCTTTTACATAAATTATGCAGCACAAATAATGGATAAACTAGCATGGGAACATGTGGGAATTTCAGGTCCATTTTTTTGTTACAATTCGCTATCATGCTTTTAGTCTACAAATTGACATCCAATGGGATTTCTAGCTGATCACAACATTTTGAAAACGACTTTCTTATTGTTTTCATAAGAGTTGTACTGTTTTAATTACAAATAGTGCAAAGGATAAACAGGATCACCTATTATGCAGTTAGAGATACTTGTGAAGCCTAGAATAACTGATTGATAAGTGCTAAGCAGTGATCCATTTACAAATACTTTTACATCCTGAACACTACCTGGCAAGCAACATTCGCAGTCCAGAATGGCCCAAATAATCACAAACTGCCTGCACATTGGGTGAATAGAATCTTTTGTAGTTATAGTAGTGTAGTCCATTCATGTCATACAGAAAATCAGAGCATGCATTCCGTCAATGTACCCAGTTGCCTGTATCCTTCTATTTTTGGTCTCGAGCTTTGAAACCGTTTTCAGCATTTTCTTCTTCAGTTTTAGGCAAGGATATGTATAAAGGGCCACGAAACCTTGCAATGGCTTTGCAGATATCATATACTACCACAGAAGCTATGCAAACAGCTATTCCACATTTGTATAAGAACTCTGATTTGTATAAGAATATCGAGGCAAAAACATTTAAGAAGAGCAAAAAATAACTAAAAACAACCCTTTTACAAATTTATTTCAAGTAATATTTAATGGTGTGAAATCAAATGAAATATTAAAATATCACGTGTCACCCACTTTCTAATACTCTTGACCCTCTAGTTTAAGATAAACAATGTGCCCAGATCAGCCAAAGTCTGATGTAAGACTTTCAAAGGAGCTTACACAACAAAGTATAATATATTTTTTTCAAACTAACAGTGTCTACGAATCAAGATCCTTTTTTAAACATGGAAAGCAATCAACAGAACCAATCAAATTGTCATACTTGCAAATCAGCTAAAAAAATTTACCACTAGTGCAAGGTACCAATCACCAATCTATAAACACTCATTAAGTTGTATTGCATCTAGAAAGCATTATGAATTTGACATAGTCCTGTATTTTTCTTTGCTCTGATTCTTGACCTGTGAGTCCTGTACCACTTGCAATGCAAGCTTAAGCTGCTTTCTGATCGTTTTTTAGCTGTCTGTGCATTTGACCACTGCATTGACTAAAAGAAAACATTCAATCATGTGGAAGTAAGGCTTAGGTAGCTTGCTTTCTTTGACAGCCCAGTAAGAATATTAGTAAGAATATTGCATTCCATTCACTGGGTAGTGCCCAAAATTGCTGAATGCACTTGATGTATGAATACAACTGTTATCAAATACATCATTCAGACGTTCTCCAACTTGTCTCATCCTCGCGTCACTCATCATTTAATTTCATCTTTGTGGTGGCAACATTATAGCATTCTTGAAAACATAGGTGTTCTCTCCTCTCTCTGCAGCTCTTTTGCCTATAAAAAGAGTTATCATCTTGCTGCCCTTTTGCGACAGGAAGCTCTCTGCGGATATTTGTTTAATACACTTTTCATCATCTCTGTTTCCTTGTTATGTTGCTCATTTTCTATCACATGAAAAATAAATGGGCAGCTGTCTCTTCAATATTTTATATAAGGCCTCTAACAGTGTCTGAGTGACATGAGATTCTGACATTTGCTGTTGCTTTGTAAATTGGCAAAAACTTCTTCTGCCTAACTTCTGTCAGCTGACAAACTGTACGAAATCCCTTTAGCCCTTCTGATGCAAAGCACCAAAACTAGTTGCAAGGGCCATAACACACAATTGCATCTGCAAGATGGAATACCAAGTGATTGCTTATTGGAACTTTCTATTTGCCATAAATGCTGCCAAATAATTTATGATGCTCTAAGCAATTCACAAACAATTATATAATCGTTATTTTGTATAAATCAACAATCTGACACAAGAGGACCAGAAATTTGTAATTTTCGTCAGGGATAATCTTGTAAAGGAATATATTGATGCAAATAGCAGCCATTGCTTTGCAGTCAATCCATCCAATAACGTCTTATCAAGCAAAGCCATCAGAATGCGACGACAGTGAGATGGTACATTGATTATCTTCAAATGAAGTTTGACTTGATCAATGTCTGTAAAGTTAAAAATTCCTTCCTCATCAGCATTTTGACAAATAGCATCTATCTCATTATCAGGGAGCCAATTTTTTGGCTTCAGCTTTTTGTCTTTTTTAATTTTACTGTGCTCGTCAACTGATAATGTTACATGGCTTGTGATAACACTTGACGGTACTGTGTTCTGGTTTGCCTTGACAGTGTAGCATTTCCCTATAACTTGCTTATTGTGAGAGACACATCGCACCACACCATCTGGAACGTGTATTTCATCTTTAGCTTTCTTTGTGAGCCATATTGCTAAGAAGCTGTAAGAGCCAGCGGCCATCCCGTTATGTCACCAGTGGTCTGCTGCCTGACAGAGTGTAAGTGAGCAGATTTTTGCAAAATGAAAATGGAAAGACTAAGAATTCTGTGTTGAATAAAGTTGCTCAATGAATCTGTAAACGTCTGCAGATTCACTTTCTTCCAATTGGTTCAGGTCAAGGAGAATGTTACTAGTTCTTTTGGTCTATCTTCGTGTCATTTAGGTGTGTCGTATCCTTCCACGCTGTCCATTGGCTTACAAGGACAATCTTTGTAAACGGTTTTACTGTCATTGATGATTATTTCTCATAATATCTTTGCTGCTTCAATAAGGTCACTGGTAACCTTTGCTGCTAATAAATGGTCACTGGTATCCTTTTCATTTGAATGGGCCAATTTTGCATCTTCATCACCATCCTTATGATTGGCTTGCTCCCTAGAGTTAACAAAGGACATAATTTCGATGCACTCCTGGATAATGTATTTTGATCTTCTTGATAGACTTCTTGTTCGATTAAAAATCTTTGAGTTTCTTTGAGTCCTTTCTTATGTTTTGTAACGTTTATTAATTTACCTGAATTGTCTTTGTGAAATTAACAGCCACATAGCTTGTCAAATCTCCCTACCGTCTTATTTTTTACAGAGTCAGGTCCTTCCATATTCATATCAGTCTAAGAAGTCTTAATATAACAACATGATTTGTAATTTACTGTATGGTTTATAGTGCAATGGCTTAACTGTGAAATCGTTGGCAATTGTGCATTTTATGAAGCAAGCATGAAAATTGGCATACCTACCCAGTTTGATACGCTGAAGATGATGGGATACAGAGGTATGGTACCGAGTACCCCAGTCTAAAAATAGAATAAGGGGGCATTTTCCGGAGGGGTCTACATCCTATCTTTTTCAGCTTATCAGACTGTGTATGATTGCCAAGTTTTATTGCAATATCTTAATTCCCAACATAGTTACAATAGAAACGCTTGTAGAGGTATGGTACCGAGTACCCCAGTCTAAAAATAGAATAAGGGGGCATTTTCCGGAGGGGTCTACATCCTATCTTTTTCAGCTTATCAGACTGTGTATACTCGCCAAGTTTTATTGCGATATCTTAATTCCCAATATAGTTACAATAGAAACGCTTGTAGAGGTATGGTACCGAGTCCCCCAGTCTAAAAATAGAATAAGGGGGCATTTTTCCGGAGGGGTCTGCATGCTATCTTTTTTAGCTTATCAAACTGTGTATACTTGCCAAGTTTCATTGCAATGTCTTAATTCCCAACATAGTTACAATAGAAACGCTTGTAGAGGTATGGTACCGAGTACCCAAGTCTAAAAATAGAATAAGGGGGCACTTTTCCGAAAGGGTCTGCATCCTATCTTTTTTAGCGTATCAAACTGTGCATTCTTGCCAAGTTTCATATCAGTATCGTTTTTCCCAACATTGTTATGGTAGAAACCCTTGTAGAGGTATGGTACCGAGTACCCCAGTCTAAAAATAGCATCTGGAGGCATTTTTCGATTGGGGTCTGTATCCCATCATATTCAGCGTATCAAACTGGGTAGGTATGCCAATTTTCATGCTTGCTTCTTAAAATGCACAATTCTGACAAATAGCTGATATACTATTAGTTACTGTAGAGAATGTGATACGTGCATGCAATTATTCTAGATAAAATAATGATGGTGACATTCATCTTTTAAAGAAATTACATCCATTTGTTTTTCGACAAAAAGAACTATTTCATAATTGATTTGCTGTAACTTTCTTTGCATAAATACAACAGTTTCCTTGTCTTTTTTGAGAGGAAATAATAATACATTGATGAAGTTGAGTTACAATAGACTATGACATATCATTTTAAATACAAGAGCTGTGTCTACAATTCAAGTGCCATGAAGGTTGTAATGCCCAGTAAGGTCAGTCCAGATCTGATCGAAAAACTGATAAGACCCAGTCCAAAAGACCAATATGTCAGGAACATTCTTGGAAATCAAATTCGGAGAGTTTTCCCGCAACTATTTCACAAGGGTATGTTGGAGTAGATTGTTTGTCACTATGGAGGACATGCTAGGCAGTCAAGTAACCCGCCAGTTCATCAGTCATTTTTAAAATCTAGAAGAAGGCATGGAAACGACATTCCTGGTGGTGGTGCAGAACTTGTCTGCACCTATTTCCTAAGAATTCGACATAAACATTTTGAAGAGATCAAAAAGCTGTTTAAAGACAAGCTGCCAAAAACTAACTACGAAAAGGTCCTTTTTTGAAGATGTTATCAAAAGCAGTGAAATTAAATATGATGTTTCTTAAGAATTAAGTATGAACCAAATGAATTTTCCACATCAAATTCTTAGGTAGATTTAGATGGTAGGTAGATTTCTGTTTGCATTCTTGGAAAGTTTTATGATCTAGGCCTAAATTGAACCAGAGAATAAAGACAGAACTTGCTATCTCTTTACCTCAATTGGTATTGACAAATGGAAAGTGATTAGTGTTGTTTGTTTTTACAAAACACTGGAAATTGCATTCAATGCATGTCAAGAAATAATGGAACATGCAGAAAGAATTGAGTGGAAGAGGGTGTCTGAGAAAGACAAAAAGTTGGAGAAAATGTCTCAATCGAATAACTCATTAATAATAAAATAAAGGATTTTATTTTCA
This sequence comes from Chrysaora quinquecirrha, assembly GCA_014526335.1. Taxonomy (NCBI): domain Eukaryota; kingdom Metazoa; phylum Cnidaria; class Scyphozoa; order Semaeostomeae; family Pelagiidae; genus Chrysaora; species Chrysaora quinquecirrha. Next base: position 1,274,672 of record JACTAT010000064.1, on the reverse strand, counting down.
TGCATTGAAAATATGGATAAGAAAGAATTTAGATTATATACCGAAGAAGAAGATATTAAAGACTGGGTAAGAATCACACAACATACCATTCGAGAAATTAAAGAAGACTTACCAGACAACAAGCAGGGGATGAAGTATTATGTCACTATCGATGCCAAATTTAAAAAGAATGATGATAAGCCTATAGTTACAGAACCACCACCCACATTCAGAACCACCGTGCAGGCGTTGCTAAGGTCAGAGTATGACTATGTTAAAGATCAGATAGTTGAAGCTATCAACACATTACGAGACAAGGTTGATGAATTCTTAGAGAATGGAAGTGGTTGGATATTACAAGGTTTATCAAACTGAAAGTGAAGATGTTTGATTATGTTTACAGACATCCGAGTACTGAAATCTGACTACTCACTTTGAAAGTATTTTTTCGAAGATAAATCTGAACAAATTAGTGTTTATAATGGGTGATTTTAATATTAACTTACTCAACTATGATTCTCACACACCAACAAATGATTTTATTAATTTTCTCTCTTCAAATCATTTCCTACCTTGCATCCATGATCCAACTAGGGTATCTGATCAATCTGAGTCTGTAATCGACAATATATTTACAAATGCCATTGAAAATTTAACTTGTGGTAATATTCTAACTCAAATTTCTGATCAGTTTCCACAATTTATGGTCATGAAAGATAGCAAAATTGTTTACAATAAGGATGTAAGTTTAAAACACGATTTTTGTAAATTTGTTGAGCAGAAGTTTATTGAAGATTTTAATAAGCTTAATCTCTCATATTTGGGATTCCCTGATATTGATATCAATGAAAAATTTGACAGACTTTTAGATGAACTTACTTCTTTGTCTAATAAGCATGCACCAATTACTAAACGTAGCAAGAGAGAAATGAAGCTTAAAAATAAACCATGGATAAACAGTAAAATATAAAAAATGATGAAAATTAGAGACAAACTTTTATGCAAGCTTTCTTTCTTCTATACTCAAGTGATGGTAAGTTTAAGGCGCGCAATCGATCACTGTTTGATTTGTTTACATATACTAATTTTGTGACCCTACGCTGAACACTTTCAAGCATCTTTATGTTTTTTATGAACTTTGGACTCCAGATCGCTCCAGCTGTCTCTATTAGAGGTCTGACTAGACTTTTATACAAAGATAAGAAAACTTCTTCGTTGATAAATTTTATCCTTTGCTTAATCTAGGCAAGGACTCCGTCTAATAATAATAATAATAATATATCAATATTTATACAGGTTTGCTTGGTCAGCTAAGAACAGCTGCTATAAATCAAGGACCTGTGTCCAACGAAAAGTAGTAAAAACTATTATTTAAAATATACAGGTTTCTAAAAAATTAAAATCAAAGTCATTACATCTCTTCTTGAATCTCACAATTGAGTTCTCGTTTTTCAGTTCAGGTGGCAGTCTGTTGTATATTTTTACACCTTGATAAGTAAATGCTTTTCGGCGCTTTCTGTTCTTATGCTCGGCAGCACGAGATTTGATTTGTTGCCTCAGGTGTCCTTTTTATGGTCCAGTCTTTTAAAGTGTTTCTTGAACATCCTTGGCGCAAGACTGTTTAAACACTTGAAAACTTCCATAGCACATCGTTTTGCTTTCCTCACACACTCAGCAACTTGTTTTTCAAATGTTAGTTTATTGTCAATAAAAAGACCTAAATCTTTTACATCTGCGTCCTCTGAGATGTCAATGTTACAATTTTGCTTCTCATCATGAAGATGATATCTTGTATTTTTATTTTTATTTCCTAGGTGAAGTACACAACATTTACCTATATTAATTGGAAGCTGCCACTGTTTTGACCATTTCCCTATATTTGTGATGTCTGATTGAATTTTGGTCTTATTTTCTATCCTTGAAGAGTATAATTTTAAGTCGTCCGCAAAAATTTTCACTTTACACAAATTTTCACAATACGATGCCTTGTGGTACACTACTTGAAACTTTACTCCAAGATGATTTCTAACCATTTAGAACGACACGCTGCTTACGGTTAGATAGAAATGAAGATATCCAGTCCAAGATCTGTCCATCGATTCCATAAGATCTTATCTTACGTAGTAGTCTCTGATGTGGTACCAAATTGAACGCCTTCGCGAAGTCAAAATAAACAGCATCAACAAAATTTCCTTCATCTAGCATTGAAGTTACATCTTCAAAAAACTCGATTAGTTGTAATACACAAGAGCGCTTGCGACAAAAACCAAATTGTTCTGATGAGAAAAGGCTATTCTCATCTAAATAACTTACAATGGTGTTTTTAATTATCGTCTCCAACAGTCTACATACAACTGAGGTGAGACTGATGGGTCTATAGTTGTCTTTCTTATGTTTGTTATGAAAACAGGTGAGACATTAGCTTTTTTCCATGAACAAGGCAATACCCCAGTTTCAAGGCTTTTTTTTTGAAAATCATAGACAATAGACAGTGGACAGACAATTTCTTCAGCACTTTCTTTAAGCACTCTTGGGTGTATGTTGTCTGGTCCAAGAGATTCTGATGCATTCAGAGACTTAATCATTTGTAATATGCAGTTTTCAGTAATTTCAACATTGTCTAGTATAGCACTGCAGTTGGTGTTCGATACTATCTATTGGTAGGTTTGTCAAATTTTCTTTTGTAAATACTGAGGTGAAAAATATATTCAAGATATCTACTTTTTCCTGTTCTGAGGAAGTGTAAAGATCTTCGTTAATCCTTAGGTCGGGTACTCTTGATTTGTTTTTTATTTTGAATTAGCATATTTCCAGTTCTTTTTGCTATTTGATTTGATTATACTAGCAATGTTTTTCTCGAAATCTCTTATCTTTTTTCGAATTTTTGATTTGACATTGTTACAATGATGTTTATATCTCTCATGGTCTTTCCCTCTTTTAGTCAGATACCATCTTCTCTAGGCATTATGCTTTTTTTCAAAGATTTGAGAATATCTTTGCTCATCCAGGCTGGTTGTTTTTTTTTTATTTTCATTGGAGATGTTGCTATGCTTTGGAACATATCTGTCTACAGCAGTAAGTAGTTTTGATTCAAAATGCAACATCATTGAATCCAAGGACATGCCTTTGAATTCTTTGTCCCAATCTATGTTACTCAATTCATTTTTCAAAGATATATAATTACCTCGATCATAAGAGTATCTCTTCGAATCAGACACTGGGTTGTGAATTGAAATAATCTCAATTAGGTATTCCATCTGTAATGTCAAGTGATCACTCAGTCCTAATAGTCCGGGAGTCTAACTAAAATTATCATCACTACTGGGAAAAAATTTTTATAAATCTGAAACTTTGCACAGAGTCTCCCTAGGGTATATAGATTACGGGAAAAAAATTCCCCATAATTCCAAGTGGGAGAACTCTCTTTTCCAGTCCCTTTTTTTAATTGCACATGCGCGAATAAGCAGAAATAAAAGTTTCTTCAAATATAGACATATTATATAACATTTTTTTTGGAAATTTCAGGCTGAACAACTTTTTATATGCCGTAAAAGGCTAAAAATGAAGTGGTAAAGAGTTGTTTGACACATAATGTTTTAATAATTGCCTCTGATTAACTTTTTATATAGACGGAATTTTCTCCAACAAACTGGCGGAGATTGTTTCTACTTCCTGATAGTAGTACATTTAAATTTTCAAGGGTGTTCAAAAAAATTTTCCCCCAGTTGTCACGTGATCCATGACGTAAATGGTGACAGTTAGAAAAAAATGAAAGTCATCAAACTTGAAAACAAATAGCACTAATTGAAAGAGCATGAAAAACTGAACAAAATGTACCAAGAAACCTATATCCTAAAACCGAAATGTTAAAAGATATGATGTGTGAAAGCTATCGATGACGTCATCAAAAGTGAAACTTGAAAAGTAAGAAAAACATTTTTTTCGTTATTTTTGCGTCGAAAAGTAGCTCTTATTTCATCTACTGACGCAGCAGCTAAATTGAAATTGTCCAGCGATTGCTATGCCGCAACTGACTGAAACAAGGAGGTCCTTTGTTTCCAAAACAATCAACCTGAGGTCCGTTGCTAAGGGAGAGTTACGGACGGAAATCGTCAACGTTTAACGACTGACTGTTGGGTGCATTCCTGTGGCCTTAGGGGGTGGCTGCAATGCTGTACAACCCTTGTTTTTCTTTGTTCCAGGTCCGTTATCACGACAAAAGCGCTGGTATTTGCAAACCCAGGAGTGAGATGGAAGTAGCCAGCCCCCAAAGCTGTCTTGATGACACACCTACAACTGGGGTGCTTGACACCTTGACAAACTGCGCACAATGCGGTACAGTCCAACTCGAGGAGCTACCGTCACCATGTGGTAAATTGGTGGAAAAGTCTGGTCACAGGAGGCCCAATCGCACAATTATCATGAGTGATAAAACCTTACTTGTGTTGTTTTTTGCCTAAACGTCCTATTTTCGATATAGATATTTGGTTGTTACTATTGTTCAGAAAATGCCACATTGTGATAGCTTTATACGCATATAATAAATAATAATAAGGAGTGAAGCTTTTCTGAATAGCCTTGATACAACATTGTTTTGTTTTGCCTGAATTTCGGTGAATTTTGCGTTAAACGCCAACTTCTTTACATCAAAATGTTCCCCAGCACCTAAACTGTCTACAGACTACATTTGTTTTAACTTTCCTTTACTAAATCGTTGAAAACAGGTACGAAAATGTTTTATTTGTTTGGCAGTTTGGAATCTGCCGAGGCGCGGTCCTATCACTATGGCCAAAACGCATTCAAATTTCAACAAAAATCACAGCAGTGCTCCCCCGGTTTATTATTTTCTACAGTTACAAAACAAAACAAACGTAAGGAATCCAGGCATCATGATTTTTCGAATGGGGGTTGCTTTGATCTGGCCACAGTCATAGGACCGCTCTATCTTACTTTGAAAAATTCACCAAAATTCAGGCAAAACGAAACAATGTTGTATCAAGGCTATTCAGAAAAGCTTCACACTTTGTTATTATTTATTATATACGTATAAAGCTATCACAATGTGGCGTTTTCTGAACAACAGCAACAACCAAATATCTATATCGAAAATAGGACGTTTATGCAAAAAACAACACAAGTAAGGTTATATCACTCAAGATATTAGTGCGATTGGGCCTCTTGTGGTCTGGTGTTGTACAAGAGGGAGAAAGTAAAACTGATTTCAAAATATTTTTTTTTCAGATGATGCAATGCATATGGCCAAGTATATAAGACAACCAAACAAAAATCTCAGACATTAAAGAAAATGGAGCAGCAAGATCTTATTCTTGTCGCTACTTATTGCATAATAAGGAACACAAGTGGTAAATCAAATGTGGGTATTTCCTTCGTTTGTTTTTTTGATGAATTTGCCTTCTTATAACAACGATAGATGGACCATGACGATTCATAAAAGAACTGAATTGAATTGAAAGATGGCACTCTTTCTTGGTTGACCCTTTTCTCAAAAACTGTCTGCGCCCTTTCCTTTTTCCTGAAATGCCTAAAGTTTCTATTTTATGTTTAGTCAACACATGAATACTACTTGTTTTGAAATTACAGAAATTTCCAATATTGATATAATAGTGAATTTAAGTCTCGTTTTTTGGTAGCCTCTAAGCTCATCAACACAACATTTTCACTCTTTTCAGTTTGATCAGAACGACTTTTTCAGTGAACTTCAAAATTTCGTTAAGGTTGGTTAAATTTTTGAGAAGTTTGGATCTGTACTCATCTGGTAAGCCCTTAAGAGTCATTGCAACTAAAAGACCATCACTTACAGTTTCTTTGAAATTTCTTAGGGCGTTACCAGCTGCTTCTGCTCTTAATATGTAATCTGTTTTCGTTTCGGAAGTGTTTTTCTTCAAAGATGCTAGCTGTGTATAAAGTAAAATAATTCTAGGCTTTCCAGTGCCAGCATAGTGGTCTTTCAGTATTTGAAACGCTTTCCTGCCATCACCAGGAGCTTCTCTCGTCACTGAGAATGTGGGCGTTCATCTGAAAATTGAATCAATTCAAGGAATGCTGTTGCATTCTTCTCTTGGTTAACTTCTGTGCTGTGGCAAGTCTGTCCTTCTGTGGCAGAAACATCCTGTGACGTAGAACATAAAATAAACCAATGACTGACCAGAGCCATGCATTTCTGTTATGACGTTCATTTCATCGTCATTTGCATTGTTTTGACAAAACTTGGGGTCAAACCTTGGAATTGTTCTCCACGAAATAGCACGAAATAGCAAAGGGAAAAATTTAGCGAATATTAGTGAATGTGTATAGCATTATTTGTGGGCAATGTCCGAGCGGCAGTACGGCAGCACCTGGATGCTTACTTCAACATGGATAAAATGCGAAATCAGACGAAAGGCTGATGGTTGAAAATATTTCCATTCATGAATCAAATGACTGGACATTCTACTTCAGCTGAATATCTACTTTCATGCTAACCCGAACCTGCCTTTAGGCCCACTTTGCCTTTTAGGCCACAGTTTTTCTGAACTGTATTGAACCTTGCCTTCGGTCTTGCTGCTATTTTGTGCACAGAAATGTCTATCAATTGCTTTGGAAGCATTGTATTCATTTAATTTCCTTGAGGAGTGGCTGGCAACAACCAAAGTGTCAGGTGAGATGTTGCTTTTCCCTTCACCATCATTGTATGGTTATTTTTTTCAGTGAGAACATCAAAAAAATTAAATACAAGTTTTAGGTTACAGAATTTGATTTTGGATCATCAATAATGCATTTCATTTTAGTCAAGCCCATTATTGGCAATAAATTCTTCAATTGTGATCATGTTTGATCTGTTTCTTATTTCAAAGTTGACATGGAGGATTTTACATGTGTTTCTTATTAGATTAACTGATGCAGGTTCACAACTAAAGACATATATATTTTTCAGGTTCCTGTGCCCTTGAAGTTTGATGGTAATTGCCTCGTCACTTGTTTCACATCCCTTGCACATATCATAAAGAGAAATGGTCTCTACTGCTGGAAGCTGCATTGTAATGGACATTTCTGGATTTAACTTCTCAAATATCACTTCCTTTCATTATACTTGTTTGATGTTGAATGTGTAAATCATTTGCCTTATTCATAGCCAAGACATAGCTATTGGTTTTAAGTCCAAACAGAGCAAAGTTTAAAAAGACCATTTAAATGTAATATCTTGTCTTCTTTTAATAGTTAGACGTAAAACTTTGTGAAGCGTTGTGAAGACGTTGTGAAGTGAATAAAATGAAGTGATACAATTTGAGTAAACTTATATCATGACCTACGGCTGAAAAAGATCCTAGAGATATATATTGCAATGTGCTGATCTGCATCAAGAGAAACTCTTTCACCATTTCTGTCGTTAGATTATCACACCAGCTCAGGTTTATGCTTACAATTTTATTGTTTCTTCCAAAAAACAACACCGACACAAAAAAAGTGATTTTCGTCTACCACATCGACTATTATCTCCGATGGCTTCAAATCTTTGAATATGCTACTGAACACTAAAACAAAATGGATACATTTCCGTTTATAACTCAATAAATCCAACTAATGATTGACATATGACATTTAAACATCACATGATTAAACTACCATTGTTTTCGTCAATGATTGATATGAGCATTATATTATAATTATAGCTATGTCATATAATATGAACAATCATAATATAAATGATTGATCTGTCCATTCCTTTTTTTGACAGCTGTCACAAATCTGTCTAAATTCTGATATAAAAACTTGATTCGGCTTTTATGTTTCATTTCTAGTTCACCTTATTCTTACTTAGCTTCATAGAAAAACCAACAGTCAACATGTCTTTTGGGGCAAATGTAATTATAGATAATACAGCTGCAAATAAAGTCATCGCTGAACAAAGCCTTTATATGTTCAATTATGGTGTTTTGAGTGTGCACTATATCTCTTTAGAAGACGGACACAAATGTTGTCGACAGGTATGTAAAAATAATAAATTTCCATTTTGATAATATACCTTAGCTAAATACTAACTTTCAAAATTGTAAGAATTCTTGCCTTCTTAATTTTTTAGATTTGTCTTCGTATGGTAACACCACATTATTAACGTACATTTGAAATTGAAGTAGACCCGTGTATTGATTGGTAAGATATAACCCCAAGTGAAAAACGAACATTCAAATTTTGCCAGAAAAACTTTCATGGATAACCATATTATTCTACTTATAGTGGTGCACATCAGTGTGGACAGTTGAAACTTTTAGTTCCATATGCAGACAGCACAATATAAAAGTGATTTATTTCAAAGGAGGAGATGTGGAAAAAACTATATGCGATGTTATACATATCAAATCTTTTGATATCTCTGATGTTTTGTTTGCTTTCAACATCAGAAAAGTGTATACTTCGGATGCTTTTCTCAAAACCAGTTTCATTGCAAGGTTTATTAAATTTCTGACTTTCTGGTGATATAGCATCATTTCTTCAATATTCAGTTGCCACTTGTGTTTAAATGATTTCAAAGACATTTTGGTTTAACAAACTGACTTTCTTCCATTAAGACTCTCAATCGTTTGATTCTCTGTAATTATTTTCATATAACCCCTGATGTTGAAATTAAAGAATTGCATTTGTATGAGCAAGTGATTGTTTTTTTATTATAAACTTCCTCCATAAAAAAGAAGACTGATATGAACAACCAAGTTTCTGACCCTTTACAGGTCAATAAACCTTGTGGACATTTGTGCTACCAAAAACTCTTAGCGAGCACATATTATAGCTATGAGGTTTAGCGCTCGAGTATCTTAGCGGAGCCAATGAAACCATCACGTTCATAGCGAGTCAAGCTAAACATATAAAAAGACTCTTCTTTAGTGCTGTTAGCCTCTCAGCCTCTCGAGAAGCTGATACCTGCACAGATATTCTGATAAACAAGACCACATACATGATCGAAGTTAAAATAAACTGGAAAGCGTGATGGACCTTCAGCAAAAATGTTTTCGTATTTCAAACAGAATTTAACAAAACCACATTTACTTAGTTGAAAAATCGACCAAAAAAACAACTAAAAATAAAGCCGAAACATCCTGTAGCCTTTATAGAATTAAAATGAAATAAACATATATACTTAAACAAAACTAAACGAAAGCAGTAAAAATCAAAGTATTAGCTAGCATTTAAAATAAACTCACCAAGAATCCTTTCCTTTCCTTTATTATCTTCTTGGAAGCAACTGCCTTGCTTGAGAATCAGAACACAACTAAAATATGATTCCCGGGCAAAAATATTTATATATCAAATGCATTTGTATTTTGTTCCTATGGCAACATATCAATCAAATTACTTTCTTGGTTTCAAATTTAATCTCTCAATTGAACCTGAAAGTCATGTGTCAAGATTTCTGAATACAATTCTTCGCATTTTGATTGACAGATAAAACTTCTGCCTTCGATGCATTATTGTTTAATAACCATGTATTGATGTGTCAGGATGTCTGAATACAATTGTTCGGATTTTGATTGACAGATTAACCTTTTCCCTTTGATGCATTAATGAATAAATTGTTCAAATTTAGATTGACAGATTAACCTGTCTCAAAGTAGATTTGTTCGGATTATGATTGACAGATTAACCTTTTCCCTTTGATGCATTAATGTGTTAATTGTTCCAATTTAGATTAACAAATTAACCTTTTGCCTTTGATGCATTAACGTTTCAATAACCTTTAATTCACGTCTCAAAGTACATTTGGTCGGATTATGATTGACAGATTAACCTTCTCCCTTTGGTGCATTACGTCTAAATTGTTCCAATTTAGATTGACAGATTAACCTTTTGCCTTTGATGCATTAACGTTCAATAACCTTTAATTCACATGTCAAGATTTCTAAATACAATGGTTTAGATTTTGATTACGAGATTAACCTTTTGAGCTTTTTACTAAAAATAAAATTGTTTTTCACTTCAAGTTGAAGAAAATCTATTTTTTTCGATATCCTATTTGCTTGATCATATAGCAATATGACATTTCCTCAAAATTTTCCATGAGTCAAGATTTCCAATTACAATTGTTCTTATTTTGATTGACAGTTTAACCTTTTGGATTTTTACTAAAAATAGATTTGTTTTTCCTTTAAACTCAACGCCAATCAAATTATTTCGTTTTCTTTGTTCCCTGATCTTTTAGAAAATCAAAATTTCTTTATTTCCTCTTTCATCTGTGAAGCAAATTCGAATTTTTGCATTTGCTTTTCAATTACCTCACTTTTCCCTTTTACCATCAAGAAAACTGAAATTTCCTCATTTCCTAAAAAATTATTTGCACAAAAACCTCGCAGATGGTTCGGACCCACTATATACTACTGATCTGATGATGACTATGATTTTGATGTTGATGATGATGATGATGATCGTAATGATGATGATGGGGATGATTCTAATGGTGATTTTAATGTTATTGTTCATGACTGCAATAATGATAATTTTGACAGTGATAGTGATGATAACTATGATGATGATGATGATGACTTAAAGTTCCAAATTATCCTGAATATTTCTCAAGGTTCCAAAATTTATGTTACAGCTCACACAGTCAATTCATTATCATTGTTGAGGTGGATAATCACCATTATGGTATGTTAGTAACATTGAATTTGAATTTTTTGCATTTCATTAAATCCGAATTCAACATAAAATGTTATTTTTTGCGCTGTGTTCTGGATAATCACTACTGTGGTGGATGATTTTCAAGTTTGTTTGGTGGTTGGCTCCTGTCTTTGATGAAGGACTTTTGTGCCAAAGTGATGTGATCGTCAATAATATTGTTGTTCACTGATAATTTGCAAGTAACTACCAGTAAAAGTTGATTTACTCGTATACCTTTTAACATCTATGCATATTTTTATAAAGTTTATAGTTGTTCTGACAGTTAGTGTGGGAACCAGTAGGTAGCATTTTCAGTTCAATTAAATTTTCATTAGTAAAAAATAGTAGCAGCATGTGATTTTGCCTTACTGAATCCTCCAACAAACTCAAACATTAAGCATAGAATATTTGCAGCTGCAAGCTTCAATCCTTCAAGGGCATCTCGAGAAAAACTGAAGGTTTTTTTGTGGAGTAAAAATACTTTTGAAATTATGCAAACACCGTTTTGATCAAAAGACTGTCTTTGCTTTCCTAGTTAGCACATTTGGTGTATAAATTTTTGCTGTAGTTGCCCTCATAATTGAGTGTGTATTTTCAACCCTAAGAAATCGAAAGCTGAAATACGATTGGCAATAGTGTCATAAAGTAAAGGGTTTTTTGTTTTCTAGTACATTAGGAGAGACGAGAGTAGTTTTATTGAAATTTTTCCTTGAAAAATTCAAGAACATAACCCAGACTTTGAACACTGCCCTTCTGAGTTCTTGAAACATGTTCAGTTTATATGTAACTGCATACATAGACAAATAGACAAATAAAATGGCATATAATCATCTAGAAGAGTAATGAACATTCTGAAGCAAACTGTTTTAAAGAAGCAGAAGGATTCTCTAATAAGAAGCCAACCCCAATAAACTATTTCCAAGATCAAGCTTATGCTGTTCTGACCATCTCATGAACAAAATTCTTCAAATTTGTCAGGGTCATATATTGCCTGATGCCCTTGACTAGTGAATTCCATCACCATTGCTTCGTTTGATTTTTGGAGCTATGTTCTAAAGTCAATCCCTGCAGAACAAGCAAATATATTATAAATTAAACCATTAAATGAGAGAGTATGACTTGAAAAAAGACTAAAAGTAAGTCTAAAAAAAATTCATTCTTACTCTACCTTGTCTCTCACCAAGGGGAAACTCTTCTCTAAAAAATATTAATACTAAACCTGGTAGCGTATTGAAATTTATTAGATCCCTTGATAGCCAAAAAGCTCACGGCTGTGACACAATATCAGTTTCCATGAAAAAGAATTGCGATAACTCTATTGTTGCACCTTTATTTACCATATTTAAAAACTGGCAGCATCTACCAATCCATCTGGAAAAAGGCAAATATAGTTCCAATTCACAAGAAAAGTAATAGACAATGCAAAAATAATTTCAGGCCCATTTCTCTTCCAATATTCAAATGTGGCACGATATAGGATATGACAGGAAAGGTTGCCCTCTTGTTGGTGAGCAACAGAGCAGCCAATGCGCACGCAGGCAATTTTTGCCTTGTGAAACATGCTCCGAATACTGAGGGCAATTTACAGGAAATCCTGCCAGATGGATGAGCCAGAACTGTTTATGGAACAAGTTATTTTGGCCAGGGCATCAAGAATACCCAAGTATGAAGTTTTTACCTTGCTTGGTTACACTCGCTGGTGTTGGTGTTTGAAAAAAATTAGGCCCAGTCTCTGTTTCTTTTATGGCAAAGTGCCCTTTTGCCATTTTTGCTTTTGTGGAGACGCTTGAGAAGCTTAAGGAATCATTTATTAAGTTTTTTAACGTTGTTCAAGGCTGAAACTTGCTTTGACTGGAAACTAAATAACTCAATCCGGAAATTCAAAAAACCAGCTCGCAAATTTATCCCAATGGGCCTATTTTTTTATGTTCGCCAACAGATGGAACTGCCTGCAACTTTTTCTAGCTTTTTCCATCTTTGAAATATGTCTTGATTTTTTCCATCCAAAAACATTACATCTGTCCGAAGTCATTGCAGAGTGGGCGGGTGACTTAGGACAATTTATCTTTTCATTAATGCGAAGCAGATAAGATCAAGGGATTAAAAGATACAACTTTTCATATTTACTTTAGATATTTGTTACTTTAATGAAAGAGTTAAAAGAATTGTATGATTAGTTTTTGCATTTTTTTCATTGAAATATACCAAAAAGTGTCTGAAGTCACCCTGGTTGATGGTACATTTTAATATATTTAGTTATCAGTAGCTATTGATATACAGTGAATATTTACAAACAACAATTTTATTTAATCGAACCAAATATCTCTATCATACATGCATGTTTATCAGATAACTAGGTTAAGAATGGCTGGCCAATTTGCACAAAAGACACAGCAAGTTACAACAGCCCCCCCAAAGACAGAGTAGGTCGTCTGCCTCATTTTGTACACATTATGAAAGACAAACTCTCTTTTATTTTCTAAAATAATTGAATTTATTTACATTCTCCTGATGAAACATTATAATAGCCAATGTTGTCAGGTGAACAACTTTGAACCTATTCAGGGAATTGTTATTTGTTTTTTTTCTTTCCACATATTTTTTCTTTCTTTGTATCTGCGTACCGACATCAGAAAAAATAACATGCAGCACACTAGGATAACAAGTACTGTAATATTTTGTGAACAATTTTCCCAAATCTTTAAAGTTGGCAATTTCATGCATTAAAATCATCTTCAACAATAGTTAATCTTTTGTCCGATCTTTTGATTTCTTCGTATAAGTTTTCAGGTAGCCCAGTAATAAATCTACAATTCCCGTTAAAACTTTTTTTAACGTGCTCAAACAATTCCAGTTGATTTGTTCCCGAGATCCACATAAGATTGCGATATTGTCTGCCATGATCAGTTATATTGTTATAATTTTTCAACTGATTTTCCACCCAAGTTGTTTTGCCGCTTCCGCTTACTCCAGATAAAATCAAAGAAAAAGGTGCTTTAAATCTCAAATCGTAACTCATATAACAAATTTTAAGCATCTCATACAACAGGTAACATCTATTTATAACAAATTCTTTACATCTAGCTATAACATCGAAATACTATCTATAACATCGAACTACTGTTCACCTAATTTTGAACATCTCATGAATAACAGCTGTATAACAACGTTCAGTCTAGGCAAATGCCATGATTAAATTGTTTATTATTCTGCTCAATATTTGCAGCAGATACATCGATGTGAAGAAACTTGAATGAGATAATTCATCATGCAGATTTTCAACTCTGGATTTGATTGTTTGATTCAGTTGACCATTCTTCTTCTTCAGCTCATCAAACATCGATTTCTTAATTGATTTCTTCTTCTTCAGCCAGCATGTCGGAGTTGACATAACTAATGTGAAATGATAGAAATCTGAAAGCATTATGTACCATACAATCTTGTTTATGATAAGCAGCATCAATTTGTTTTGCCCACATCCCTGTAGTTGCACACTTTTCACAATACTCTTTTGCTTTGTTGAAAATGTATTTCATGAGACTTTCGGCATATGCCTCTTGCACTTGAACATCAATCTTTGTTGGATCTTCTTCTTCTTCTTGTTTCTTTTTCTTCTTTTTAATCTGCTCATCATCACTCGCTGGTCTTTTCCAGGATGGTTGTGGAAGCATATTCAGCTCAGCAACGTTTTCATGTAATGCTTTCAGCATTTCTTCTTTTAGATTTATTCCCGTCTTTGATGGCTTGAACAGGTTCATATTCTCAATTTCCCATCTTCGGATTCCAAGACAGAGTCGTAGAGGGAAATCACCATTTTTCTGCAAATTGATTTCCAGCTTATTCTCATACGCTTCTTCTTTACTCAAAACTTCAGTGTATAGTGTTAGAAACTGCGTAATCCTGCCACCATACTGCTTTGATTGAATGTGTCCTTTGTTCATCTCAAACAGACTTTCAGCACCTTCTCCACAGAACTGGAATTGATCGTTTATGTTTTCATCATCTATTTCCAGGAGACGAGACAGTGCTGCATGAGAAATACCCATTGATTTAACAGCTAATCCATCTTTAATTGTATCTTTCGCCACTAACAACCATTTGTTAGAACCGGCCTGGACAGCAAATGAGGACTTGATTAGGCCCTCTTCATCTCTAACTTCATAAATTGTAGCAATGATTTTTTAAGCTCCGCACTCTACGACGACTGGTTACGACTGAACTGATTTGGTTTTGCGTATCAATTTTATACATTGATCGAATGTGGCGTTTGAATTATTAACCAATCAGATTGCACGATTTCTCGTTTCTAGAATCTTGTGGAACTTTCTGGAAACTTGTGGAACATTCCGGAAACTTCTGGAAAGTTCCAACCAATCAGATTGCAGGATTTCAGAAATTTGTTGCTGAATGATAATATTTGATTTGATTTGATTTGATTTGATTTGATTTCTCGTTTCTAGAATCTTGTGGAACGTTCTGGAACTTCTAGAGCCTTCTAGAACCTTCTAGAACATTAGATAGCAAATATTATACTATGGTTAGTTCAAACAGTTTTTCTCTTCTTTCGTCTACGTTTTCTGGTTGTTTTCCTACCACCATTAAGTCGCTTTCTAGCTAATTTCCTTAAACCAGTCTCAACACCTAAACCAGTTGCAGCTATGGCACCACCTTTGGCAGCTGCTTTTGCTCCTTTTAATGCGAATTTTCTTTACGGCTTGTTTGCTAATATTTCTAGTCACTGCTCTTCCTCCTTGCTTAATTGCTTGTCTAACTGCTGCTCGCACTAATGCGGACCCCATCTTTCTAGAATTTTCTAATGCTGTCTTTCTTTTATAGCCACCTCTCATCAACTCGGTTGTTTCCTGTCCGCCATCATTTTTTAACAAATCATCAATAATCATTGAAGCAATAATAGTTCCTACCATTGACGCCATTATTTGAAATCAGATTTTTTAGCAAATCTTTGGTACCCCCGCAGCTCTCCAAACTTCTCTAGGGATAAATTGTAAAGGTTTATCTTTTTTCCACCCCTTTTTCCAAATTCCTGGTTTCAATTCGCGTTGCAAGCCTTGTAATGGTGTAATGCCAATTGCTGTTTTGATGATCCAATTTTAAAGGTTTTTAAAAAGACCTTTCCTCTAATTCTCGTTGTACGCTGTCTCTTTCTGCCCTGTCTCTTACGCTTACCCATCTTTAATTACTAGGTGCATGCATTGTATTTATAAGAGATTTGAGATGACTTAGGTATTTGTAAGTCATCAACTTTATTTCATTAATTGAATAAAAACATTTCATATAAACAGCAACAATGAAACAATATAGAATGTGAAACAATCAGAGTCAGTTAGTAGTTTTTCACCCCAATCTCCTAATGCTTTACCGTTGATTTTCACAATTAACTCTTCTTTGAGAGACAACCCTGTTGCCTTGTTTTTCTCGGAAATCAGATTGCCGAATCATTAGAAACTTTCCCGGACTTTCCCTCTGCATAAGATTCTAAACAAAGAAATTGTGGGAACTTCCTTATAAAAACATCTCGTCTTTAAATAGTTGATTATGGTTATGCATAAGAAACGTGGGACGTTGATATAAATTGAGTATATTCAAATATCTCCTAAATATGTCTACAAAGACTCGATATTTTGTTAGACTAGAAACTAGTTTTCAACATGAATTCATGTGTTGAACGTAAGCTGTTAGCAGATAAGTGAAAACGCGCATATTGTTGATGAAAGATACATTGCGTCAGTTATCATTCAACAGTTGCTGCATCACCATGCAATGACTTGATGTTAATTTCTAAAGATATTCTAGACTGGAATGATGTTGGAATGGTGTGCCTGAGATATTGAACATTTGCAAACGTATTGGTATGCCATCGTTTAATATAGAACAATTTCGACGCAACATCACACAACCTATTAGATGAGTTGAAAGAACATTATAAATTTTTAGAAAAAAATTTGTTAATTGAATGTAAGTTGAAGTTTCACGAATGCAGAGAAATAACTGTTTTTCTCAAAATAAATATAAATATAAACAAATTAAACAATCTGGGATGAAAACATTCTACTAATGGATAAGTGGAAAGAGAACAATTTATTCATTAAATATATAAGCTAAAGCATATATAATCCATAATCTATAATAAATTGAACGAATAAATTGTCCTCCTTCTATTTATCCATAAGTCGGATGTCTTCATCCCAATCATTTGTTGAGAATAGTATATAGAATCTGAAAAAAAAAACATATAAAAAATATAAAACATATAAAACATGTAAAACATATAAAACAATATAATACCTTATTCTATTATTATTTCTTCTTATCTGTCTTAAAAAAATCAGCTCCAGAGCCTCTTCATGTGAATATTTTTTGGTATATTCTACCATTAGTTTCTTTTCTATAATTAAAAATAAGAAATTAGTTGTTTGAAAGATTAGCTTCAAAGCGTCCGATGAAAGCGTTCAAGTGGATTAAATTTGGTTAATGATGTGTTTACTTTCCTAGTTCATTTAAAAGATCAAATAATAAAACTTAACGGGGTCTTGATGGGTAGCATTATCTGCCTACCAAGGGTCTCCCAGTCTGAGAAGGGTGGTGTTAATTAGACGATAAAAATGACCAACATTGTTTAATCTTATTAGTTTTAAGAAAAAATGAATTTTTAAAAAATTATTGAACTGACTGAGTGGTCAGAGCGGACTGAGTGGTCGAAGTGTTCTTGTGGTCTGGATTATGTTAATATAAAACTCGGACTGTGCAAGGTCTATGATAAAACAGACTAGGTGAGTCTCATAATTGTAGGATTGTTTAGCCACCTTGAATGTGGTTTCACTTACCATTACAAGTGAAGGCCGCAACCCTTTTCTCGGTTATGCTCAGACCATAAGCCATGTTGTGCTTGAAATTTGAAGAAAGTTACTGTTTAATATTTGTATGAAAATGAAAATATTTGTATGAAACAGTATAATTAAAATGGAGTCAGCATTTAATTCATACTTACTAGTTTCTTTGATTTCTTAAATCTAGAAAAATGAAGAAATATCAATTATTACTTTTATTCTCAGCTTGAACTAATTAAATTCTTTTGTTTGGGGGAGAATTTATCCTTGGTGTAAGGGGAATCTTTAGGAATCCTCTTCATGTGCGGTGCGGCTTCTGAGGTCTGCGCTGCGAATCTGATGCTGAGGAGGAGTCTTTAGTAATTAAACTCTTGTAAATCTATAGTAATTATTTATCTCGAGTAGGAGAATCTTTGGGAATCCTCTTCATGCGTAGTGTGGCTTCTGAGGTCTGCGCTGCGAATCTGACGCTGAGGAGGAGTCTTTAGTAATTAAACTCTTGTAAATCTATAGTAATTAATTATCTCGCGTAGGAGAATCTTTGGGAATCCTCTTCACGTGCGATGCGGCTTCTGAGGTCTGCGCTGCGAATATATCAACACAAAAAGCAAAATGGGATGAGAGCCTTGGGTTGTATGACTTGGAGAGTTACTCGGCGATTTCAATGAGCTCTATAGCTCAGTGGAAACGTCGTTGGCTCTCTGATCATGCAGTCTTGGGTTCAAATCCCATCAATTGTGGTATGCCACTTGTGGAAAAATTTACTTTCTACAGTAATATATACGTAACTTTTAATTGCGATATCTTTTTTTCTATTTATTATCTAGATACTCCAATACATTACAATTCTTGACAGGGTTTTTTCTCGTTTTTACTTAAGAAATTTATAAGGCACTTTATTTTTCTCTCTTTTCCCGGTTTAAAATTCATAAACACATAAGGATAGTCATTTATATTCCTATCGAAATACTGCTGGATTTTTTTAAACAATTCGCTTCCTGCTTCCTGCGTTTCTGTCATTTGCTGACAAAGACAACGTAATTGACTGCTTTGTCTTTCATTGTTGAATAAAACTTTATAGTCTGCATTTGTCACGATCTCCTTTGTTATCTTTCCTTGCGGGAAAGGACTCTGCCATAATATAAACACTGTAACTGATTTATGATGCGAGCTTTTTGTAAACAGTTGCACATTATCGTTATTGTTTTTCATATCGCTCATAAGATCATCAAGAATTATTATACAGTCGCTAGCTTGCTGCAGCTTTTTCTTGTCTAACCCAGCAATAAACTCAATATGCGAACTGCCAAATTCCGTTTTTAATTTATCAAATTCTTTAGGCTGTTCTACCCCGTAAAACCATAATATCTTTTTTAAAAGCTTCCCTTTCGAATCATCCGTTAATTCTTTCCATTTCCGCAAGAACTCCACCAACCAATATGTTTTTCCACAGCCTAACTTTCCAGTTAATAAAACCGTAAACGGATTATTCAATCTCACGTCGATTATCTCCGATATATTAGATCAATGCGTAAACCCGAGTAAAACAGACCTGGAAGTATTAACCAGACAAATATTGCCAAGAAAAAAAAGAACATACAGCCGCAAGCAATATAGCAGTGTTCATCACAATATTTTTCCTGCTTTTGATCAGCTTTCTGTTACAGTCCTTAATTGTAACAGAATACTGTTCTGATTTGACTTCTGTTAAATCCATTTCCCGGCTTGACAGTAAATCAATTATTGCACGTAAAAAAGACAGACAGAGGATAACTCAAATACTATAAAAGTAGTTATATCAGTCTTTCTTATGTTTTTATTAGCAACTACTACTCCTTTTAATATAGGAAAAGTTTTAGCAAATTTATAAAAACTGATCAAAACTACTACTAAAACTATTGTAAGATTACATAAAGTTTGTCATTGTCCTTTTGCTAGTCCTTTCCAATTAATTTTTTTCCTTTTTATCGTTCTTAAGAGCATCCTTCCTTTTTTTATCATCTTCATTTTTTCTTTTTCTTTTAGCTTATTCTTGCAACTTTTTTCTTTCTTCAGCAGTTGCCTCGTCTGTTGACGATGAGCCTGATGATGATGATGAAGCAGCTGATGATGATGACGCGGTGTATCTGACTGCTCATAATCGGAAAACACATCTCGTTTGTTTAGTTTTTTGGCGAGTTCATGCATACTACTCGGTCTTCCTCCCACACGTTTTAGAGCAGTGTTTAAGGGCGACTGATGTTCTACTGGTTCGTTATCCGTCTTGCTTTGTTCTTTAGCAACGGTATTTTTTATTGTTTCTTGTTCAATCGTACTGGATATGACATCGAAAACGTTCATATCTGCTCCTTCTTCTACTTGCACCTCAAAGGGTGTGACAGAGGTGTAATAATCACCTGCTTCTTGTGTCTGGCATGCTTTGTTGATACGATGGAATCATAAAATTGAAATCCATTTCGTTGACGGGTGAAAGACATTCAAAATCCATGTCTGGAATTAGAGGGAAATTTTCCATGTCTTCAGCTATAGCTGTTTGATCTGCGAATCTTTCCAGTGGTTTTGAATGTCCGAGTAAAATCTCCACATTATCTTTTTCAGCAATAGTAGGATGTTCTAACGGCTGTGTTGCGATATAAAAAATTGCCTTCTCTATATCAATTTTTTCTTTCAGTGTACATTGTTTCTTTTTAAGTAGTCCAAATGCATTAGAAGCGGCTGCTTCTAACAAGATTTCTTGTTTTTTCGTGTTGCTTTCACTCGCCAACTGTTCTGATGCACTGGCGATATTGGCGTTTCTAACAACTCTCATATCATGCAGGGTAGACTTCAGTTTATCATCAACAGTTTGCTTTTCTTGTTCTTTCTCGTCGATTATTTCAATTTCATCAGCTGTTTGTTCATCTACTACTACAGGCTTTTGTTGACACTTTTCGTCTTTTGTGACGAGTTTAAAGTCTGTATTCATAAAGAAATACTGCAACTTCGAAAGCTGTGCATTTAACGGAACATAGCCTTAACACATTTCACATAATTTTCTGCAATGTCTCTATTTCTCAATGCTATCTTGAGCCAACGTTCAAAACCAGTTAACATTTCTTGAAAATTCGAGATCTTGACCTGATTATAAATTTCCGTTAACGTTAAATCAAACATAACAAATTGAAACTCCTCAATATATGTCTCAAACCCAAATTGAATCTTCAACTTCACCACATCGATTTTAGGTGAAAACCTCTTTGGTTTAACAATGTTCTGTAACAAAATTTCGGCTTCCTTCCATGTACGTTTAAGTAGAAGCAGGCATATAGTTTGATTCTGATGAGCTGAATAATCACTTATGTTCAGCATGCCTTCCGTTTGAAAAGCTCTCGCAGCCTGACTACTTTTTTTAACACGAGGCATGATCTTTGCTTCTTTCGTTCGCTGAAACGTTTTGCTTATGATCGAATTCAATATACTTCTAGCTTATAACTCTCATTGATAGAGCAAATTCCTTGCCTTTCGATTAAACGACTTGGATTTCTAACAATGGTTTGGATAGAGCAAAGTCCTTGCCTTTCGATTAAACAACTTGGGTTTCTCACGATGTTGTGGATAGAGCAAAGTCCTTGCTTTTCGATTAAACCACATGGTTTTCTCGCGATGGTTTGGATAGAGCAAAGTACTTGCCTTTCGATTAAACGACTTGGGTTTCTCACGATGGTGTGGATAGAGCAAAGTCCTTGCCTTTCGAATAAACGACTTGGGCTTCTAACAATGGTTTGGATAGTCTAAAGTGGGAGTTTTATTTGCAGATATAGTACTATATAAGACATGTCGCATCTTTGACCAGAGTATTCCTATTCAGCTTTTAATCAAACTGCTCCTGCTGTTTATTAGCAAAATTGGACCAAATCAAACTATTCACTTATGGTAAGTAAAGAGTAGAATCAAACGATAATTCTTTACTATATTAAACGCTATTTTTAATCAACAAAAACTCTATAAAGATAAATACTTCTTTATAGAAAAAGATGATCTAGCGGAATACGAAGCTAGATACAAAACAAAGTTTTTGCAATGATAATTATAGTTGAGCGAAGAATAGCGATATGTAAAAGTCGAATAAGGTATTATACTAATAACATTTAATATACTTTTTTTTCACTTCACATTTAATCCCAAAGTTTAATATATACCTTCTCTTTTCTAGACGTCTTACAACTATCGGTACTGGTGATTGGGATGACGATCTTAAAATTATAAATAAAGAAGAAGAAAATTTAAAGAAATTAATTATAATAGCTGATAACCTTTCGTTAAGAATTTGATTTCAAGAATAGAATATTATACTATGATCAGTTAAAAAACACGTTTTCTTTATCTTCGTGCATTTCTGCAACACCAGAATCGATTTTTAACTCCGGTGTGAGATCTTGCCCGTCGACAAAATCGAGTTTTCGTTTTTTCCTACTAGTGTTACCATTATCAGCCTCTTCTCGTGTTAGTTACAGTTTGGGCAGTTTTTCAGCAATGCGTTTCGTTGAGCAATACCAAGCGTCTCAGATTCACCTTCAAACAGTACTTCACTTATACTGTTAAAATAGATTCCTTCATATTTCTGAACAGCTTCTTTGAAATATGAAACTAGCTCACTTTGCCAGGCGTATTTGTCTTTAGGCGTGTTCTTCACAACAACACGAATACAGGCTTCCGCTGAAGATCTGTCGGTTTTTAATATTCCTTGTGCATATTTTACAACCTTACATTTTGGAAAAGCGCTCAACAGCTCGTCAGTCAACTTGTGCACATCGGCTGTACAATCGATAAAACAACGACACTCGAGAATAGTCTCCATTCTGATCAGTAAAGTACGCCAACGACTGCACTATGTAACTAACTTCTTTCTTTCTTTCTTTCTTTTGCTACTCTTAATATAACCTCGATTAAAACAAGTACAATTTAGAAAAACAGCGTTATTTCATATCACATGATGACACTTGATCTATATCCATACTTCCATTCTTGTTTTGTTGCTTTGTGCCTAAAGTTTTTATTATCTTCTCTGATCTGAATATTGATATGATGTTATACTGATGTAACAGTGGTCTTCATTTGTGTTTCCATACCTTTAACATTTCATTAAAAAAAACTTTCAAAATATTAAAGCCTTTTTCTATATATGTGTCTTTTCTCCCAAAACAATCATTAAACCACTTCCAACTATTGCCTTTTTGCTTCATCCACGTTCGCTGTTTTTTCATGTAATTTTTTAACCAGTCCTTTATTTCGTACACGTTTGCATTATTCTCACCTTCATTTTCAATACATTTTGAACAGACTGTGAACATCGCAGCTATTCTCCCCCAATTAATTACACCGTCCTTTACCACTTCTTGATGTAGGCTTTCTAATGTGCTTGTATACGAACCGTTCTTTATTTTATTCGGCGCTTGTTCAAAAAACTCGCCATGTTTTTGTTCTAATTCACTCGACAGTTTTAGCATGGTTTTTGCGTAGCTGTTTAATAATTTATATTCAAGCTTTCCTGTTTTATATAACACTTTGATCTACTACTAAAGTCTCATAATCTATTTCCTCCATTTTCACTTTAACTGTTTTGTCCATAGGCAGTATTTATCCGTGGCCTAGATGTATTTTTTACTTATTTTTGCAAAACATCAAATAATTATTTTCTCGTATTTTTAGCTCTAGTCTCGCTTGTTAGCTCCTTAGTACTGTCTTACTATAAGCTATCATGCCACTTCCGTATAATGTTTACAGCTCAATCAAGAACTCGAATTATTCTGTTATGGATATAGAATATATTCAAACTACAAAAAAGCATCGTTGTATTAGGAAACTTGCACTTCAACTCGCTACCTCAGAACTATTTGTCTTTGAGTTCCGTCCGTGCTTGTCCTGGAAAGATTTGGACAATTCCTTCAAAAGAAATTCAACTATTGTAAACACCGAATTCATAGACTAAATTATACTTGCCCTACTCATAGAAAGTGTGTTGATGCCAAAGAACTTATAAACGAGATACTAAACTGGAATGGTATAAACTTAGTTCTCTACAAAGGCGCTGAGTTAAACATGCCGTGTTTTAATTTGGAACAACTTGGTGTTCCAAAAGCGGAAACACATGTTCGAAGATGAAATCCAATTTTACTCTCGATGTGTTAAAAGACTTTTCTTTCCAAACTATCAAGAACAATGATTTGATATAAACAATATTGATTTTCGAATAAAAACTTTACTTTCTATTAGATATGTGGTACTTCTTTCTGATATAATCATCCTGTTTTTTAATATTTTTGTTTATTGTAATTATTAAACACGATCTACATTCATCACTTTCTTCGATAAATCTAGGCCTATGTGATTTTACTTTTCTAATCAAATTATCTATTTTAAAATCATTCCCGTGCCAGTCATTTACGAGAGTTATTATTGATAGAACTATAACGATCTTGGAAAACTTCTCTAGTCTTTCTATATATACCTGTGATAACGTTAAATAATATTTCAAAAGCTTATACGCTTTCTTACTAGTCTCAGAGTTTTTAAGATTCTGATCGCAGTATACAAACACCAATCTTTCAGCCAAAGCTAACACTGTTTTTTTATAGCTTCTCCATTCAAGGTCCTTCTCAAGAATTTCTATTTCACGTTCTTTTATCCTTTCTTTGGTGCAAGCTCCATCAGTTAGCCAGGCAAAATCTTTCACTTTATAAGGTAATGATTCTTCAAATCTTCCAGCAATATGTAAAGACGTTGCACCAACTTCTTGAAACTTATCTTTCAGTACTTTTCGATTCTTTAACACTATATCAATATATTCTAGCGCTAAAAACATGGACTCGTCTTCATATTTTATTAAGTATGCTACTTCTATAATCCAATATAGCAAAATCTTTCTTTCTTCTAGTGAAATGTCTACTTGTTTTCTGAATATATCCGTCTTTTTACTATTGACATCTTCACCTTCAAAACAGAACGCTTCGTCGTTGACTTCAATACTCTCCTCCTCTGATTTCAAACCAAACATCTTTACAATTAACGACAAATATTTAACCTCTCCTTTTATCCTGCAAATCATTCAGCTTCCGTTGTTTTCTCCATGTCTGGATTAAACTCTTTCTTGCTCTTTATTCACTCGTCTCGTTTCAAGCTTCACTGTGTAATATGAGCTCCATATCGAATAAACGATCATGTCAATCAAACACGCTTCACTGTAATATGAGTACCATTTTGAATAAACAAACATGTCAATGCTGAGGGATGCTTACAGGGCGCAGGCCTCACCGGCACCACAATCTGCACCAGGAAATACTGCCTAATTGAATGTGATGAATCAAGGCAAAGGCAGGGCAAAGCACCGACCACGAAAAACCATAAAAGATGGTGGAATAACAGGAGAAAACAAGGTAAGAGTTGTGAATTCATCATACACACATGTGTACTCTAGGCTGCCTAATTGTTTTTGAAAGTTAGTTGAAGAAAACGAGGAGGTGGGAAACTTTTAAGAACTCAAAGGGTTCAAATAACTCGCCCAAGTAGCAGCTTTTCTCATCGTAAAAGCTCTATTTAACCCCAGGTGGGCTTATTTCATTTTTGAAGTTTTTGAGGAATGCTACAGACATTACCCAAATGAACTATACAAGAAATTTTTAACTTTAGATCACATGAAATCTGTAGGAACTAAGAAGTTATTAGTTGTTGTAAGACACAAGTTTTGGATATCTATACATTACAACTTAATTTTGTTTAATTTCATACATTTACTACTGAACCTTCAAGTGGCCAAAATAAGAGAGGGCTTAATAGAATGGAGGGGCTTATTTCATATTTTCACTAAAAAGGAGGTTCTTAGGAGAGAGAGAGAGTGGCTAAGAAGAGAAAGGGGGCTTAATAGGGTATTTACGGTAAGTGAAGTAAAGTTTCCCTTGTGTCAATGGGTTTGGATGATTTTTAATCAAGGGCATTTCACTCCTCAAAAAAGCATAAGGGTACGAGATTTTTATTGAAACAATAGGACTCTTACAAGATTCCTGCAAAAACAAAAGTTTAGCTTAAGATGTAGCCACGACATGCCAAGGTGTGAATTACCCCTCCATTTTAATAGCATCAGAGCATTAGCACAATAACATTTTCGACTTGGCTTCGCTTCTTACTGGTCCGTTTTTCGTCTAAGGCATTTAACTTCAAGAAAATTCATATAGCAACTTAGGACCAAATTTAGCATTCCTATTTGAACTTGCACCGTGTATTTCAAATGTAGTGAATTATACTTGTTTGATTAATCCATTTCGATAAGAAACATCAATAAAAACCAAAAAAGGATGCTGCATGAGATATTGTATCCTGCTCTACAGTTATAAATGAAATTATTTGCATATGCTTTCTAGGAACATCTGATTTTCGAATCTACATCTTGTTTCTATGCCTAGGCCAAAATTGCCAGTTTTTTCAGGCATAAAAGTGTTCTGATTTTGGTCATCTACCAGTCAAATCCAACAATAGAAATTTAAAAAGAGGTTACCCATATCACATGGGCAAGAGGCCATAGTGGGTGTGAAATTTTCCGCCAATTTTTTCAGCTTATGTTGAGAGGACCATCGTTGCCTGCACTGTTTCTGTGTGCTATCTAACGTGCAGTGGTGTCAAAATTTTATCTTATTCATTGTTAAAGGTATTTTTGGATGAATTTTATGGCAACTGACCCGTCTCATCTTGATGATGATGATGATGATGATGAACAGGAGCAGCCAAGCAGGAAGGTACTACTTGCAGTTCTACTATTCTACTAAAGGCCGAAACAATTAATGAGCTGCTTAACTTCTACGTCATTACATAATAGTTTGATGCATTATATTACCAGCGGTTGTGAGCTGCTCAGCTTTATTCTAGGTACTAGATAGATAGGTCATCTTTTTGTCGTATTCTAGTTCCTAGAATTCTATTCATTCAAATTTCACAAATTGTTACTTAATTTTTTTATTGACTAGGTACACTGTGCTAAATTACATTCCCACTGTTCTTCTGATCTTTCTTTGGTAGTAGTGATATATGTGGCTTGATGGCTAGAAATGGAAACCAATTCCAGTACCATTCCTAAAATATATTTGAGAAAAAAACAATTTAAAGGCTTTTTATTATAGGGTTTGATTGACTGGAAAGCAAAACCAGCTACAGCCCACCTTTCATCTACAGCCTGCTGGACTAAGCATTGAGATTTTGTAGTTCTACTGAAAATCTTGATGGTTGATTGAAAGGGCTATAGAGCAGTAGAAATGTTCTTGGTGCTGTTAGAATGTTGGTAATGGTGTTTTGAGGACATCACAATGGCCATGGACACCACTGTAAGAAGCCTGATATAAGTGGGATAAGATTATTGCGATCACAATTTTTATGATATTTTTCACATCATAAAAGTTACAGTAAAGCTGCACTGGCATTATAATATCTGCATTGTATTTCAATAACTAATGTGCATATAGTGATGGCACTATAAAAAGGTATGCTATATCACGAGTGAGTAAATGGTATCTATGCTTCTATTTGTAGAAATTCAAAGGTCCTGCCACTCAATCGTTCAAGCCTCATATAAGGTAACTGGATTGCCGTCAGTGTGTTTGACTCTTGTTATGAACAAAAGTGCCGATATGTGCATTAAACCAACAGGTAAGGAACCAAGCATATTTGATTTGTGATTTTTTTTCAGTGGGACACACAATTTGTATAAAAATTTCATGTTTGTCGAGTTTCTCATGTTTGTTTTGATAGCAAGGGTAGAGAATTTAATGAACCGTTACATATACTTCTTCAGTTTTTCACTAATCATAATGATATATTTCATTATCCCAGGTCAACCTGAATATCAAGAATTTGTATCTCACCCAGTGGTAAAAGCGGCATTTTTAAAGACTGTTGAGCGGCTTTACATGAATGGGTAATTCTCGTGAAACGCCAGTTAGGTAAACTTCAGCTTTGTCTATTTTGAATTGCTATTGTTTTTGCTTTATGGTAGTTTATTTTTGGATATTGTTATAGTACTTAAAATACTAGTGACATGTGCAGTCTTAAGAAAATGGTATGTAAATTCAACAAATGGTTTGTGCACATAAAGCCTAACTTCCAACAGTCAAATTTAATTTTCTTGGCATGTTTTTGCAATAAACATGGCTACATAAATACTGACTACCCACTGCATGTATCTACATTCAAGAGAGTAATTATATAAGAAAAATAACAGAAAAAAGAAGAAAAGACCACTTAGCTTACTGCTTGCTTTCAGCTAGAGAGCTTCTTGCGGCGAAGAGTTGAATAAATATACAGTAGTAAGGCAGAAACACCGCGGCGCAAGACAGAAAAGACAACTCTGTTTTTTGGTGTGTAATTATATCTTGCAATTCATCGTGATGTAAAAATAACTTTTAATATGTACTGTAAAAAACATGTGCTGCAGTTTCTCTTCCACACAATTGAGTGTGAAAAAGCAATGAAAAGATTTACTTTTGCAGTATGTCAAAATCCACAGGATTGACATGCAACAAATCTAGTAGCCTGTATAAGCCATTGTTTTTACAAGGAAATGAATCCTCTGACTATATTTCTTTGTTGTACAAATAATCTATGTAACATCTTTTTGCTAACAGAGATTATCAAAAATAGAAGCCCAAAGTTGTCTGTTGTTGAGCTTGATTGGGTGCTTGAAAGCTGCTCTTTGTTTCTTTTGCGAAATGTGGGTGGGCAGAACAACCACTATGAGAACAAAGTGGGTGAGGGTGGCATTGCTGGTGGAATTGAGAGTGGAGAGGGTGTCAAGGAAGAAACGGAGAAAAATTAGAGGAGATTGAAGGAGTGGGTGCAGAGGATAATGGAGTAGAGGACACAGAACAAAGACAAGGAGAGGATGCTGGGGCGAGGGGGGGTTTTCCTCCAAACTAGGTTTATCAGAAAAAATTGGTTTTTCTGAGATAAGTAGAGTTTTTTTACAAATGGTGACATTTCGTTTTTCTGATAAACCAAGTTTTTCAGATAAACCGGATTTTTCAGAAAAACATAGTTTTCCTTAGATGATTGAGCACTTCAGAAATTTAGTTTATGTGATTTCGGTGATTTCCTTCCAACCAATGACAACCTATTCCAAGAAAGACCGACAACTTATGAAATTGAATTTTATATTGAAACATAATAATAAAAAAGTTTGTAACATGACTATCCTTAGGCAGAATAATTGGAAACTTTGCATTTCTATTCAATTCAGAATACTGCAGTCTTCCTCTGCAGATTAAGATGCCGTCATGATCAGCAATGCCTAAGCTATCTTTCATTTTGTTAAAACCTTCATGCAATTGCAGAGAAATCTAAGAATCCTTAGTCCAAGTCTCCTCAGCCTCTTTTAGCTCTTCTGCACTCAAAGCTAATATGCTACGTTTCTCTTTCTTACACCTAGCATTATTTATAAACCTCTTCACATATGCTGTTACTCTTAGAAGTTTACAAGTTTAATGAGGGTACTGAATCTCTTTATGTCAATTACATTAC
The DNA here is from genome assembly GCA_014526335.1 of Chrysaora quinquecirrha. Lineage (NCBI taxonomy): Eukaryota > Metazoa > Cnidaria > Scyphozoa > Semaeostomeae > Pelagiidae > Chrysaora > Chrysaora quinquecirrha. The sequence continues at coordinate 1,245,660 of JACTAT010000064.1, read as the reverse complement.
TTGCTCCCAATTTCCCTTCAGTTGCTTTCAACATCACACAAGCTTTCCTTCTTTCTTCGCCTGTATCTACAGATTCTTCTCCCAAAAATTTCCTGGGCCACGCACTTTAGCAAGAATGGTGAGCTAGAAACACCAAACACAACTCGATTGAATTGATAGACCACTATTTCTGGTTCAGAATCATTCACATTTCTCACCCACAGAAATCTAAGACAGTTACATTCTTCTTGGTGGATTTTGATATTCATAAATGCTTTTTCCATATCACCAACCAGTACTACCTTATTTGCTCTAAACCTCGAGAGAATGTCAAAGATCAGAGAGAATGTCAAGCAATTATTCCATGAGATGCTGGTATTCTTGTCTTTGTAGGAAGCATCTTAAACAACCCGTACTTTTGTGGTCTCGACATTCTCTCTAATAACAGCCTGATGAGGCAAGGTTTCCAGTTCTGAAACCTCTTCAATAATATTAGCATCCCTTTGGTCTACAATAATATCATCATACTTCCTAAGAATACCAGGAGTTTGCTTCAGTTTCTTTAACTTGCTTCCTAATTGGGCCTTACTGTTTAAATAGTAAAGAGGTATGGGACCATGTCCGACTTTCCATGGTAACCCAACTGAGTACCTAGAACCTGTAAAAAGGATGTTATCAATTATTATCTCGTGAACCTCATCTATCTCTCTTATACCAAGGGAGTCAAGATCCCAAAGCATATGCAGGTTTTCATCTAACTCTTGTTTCTTTCTAGGTGTAAACTGAGCAATATGGTTTACATTAACAACTTTATCTAGAAGCGATTTCTCACCTTCCATTGGTCCAGAGAGTACCCATCCAAGGGTGGTCTTGACAGCCACAGGCTCTCCAGGCCCCCATCGTATAGATTATCCCTCTTGAAAACCCCAAAGATAATCTGATCCACAAAGGATGTCAACCTCAAGCTCTTCTTTATCCCTGCAAATGTCTGAAAAGAATATCTTATTCAAATGCACAAAATCTTTCTTATTTTGCTCTGCATGTAGACTAGAAATTGTAGAAATTTCATCTTTATCATATGCTTTGATAGCCACAGACTTTCCCTGAAACAAAGGATCTAAAACAAGCGTATACACATCTTTAACAGCTGCGACAGCATTACTTTAACCAAGAGCCTTCATACTCACAAAGGATCTCTGCGCTCCAATATCAAATATACTCTCATCGTCTTCCCATTCACTAAGGCCAAGGCTGTTTGGAGGGCAACTTTCTCAGAACCAGCCATAGTTCCTAGCTAGGACGTAACGTGGACATTTAGGGTGGACGCACTAGGTTTAGGCTGCTGCATTTCCTTAGTTAAGGGTGCTTAGGCAGGCTTACTAACTCCATCGTTTACCTTAGAGCATATGGCAGTATGGCAGTATGATGGTTACCATTGCATGTCTTACAACGTTTCCTACTTCTGCAAGTAAGTTGTTGCAGAATTTCACCTCCTCTTATTTGTTTCTTATAGATTTATCGAGAATCTCGCACAAGGAAAAACACAAACTATTTGCTAGCGTATCACATATTCTTCTCAACTCCAAGACACATCTCATCGAACTCTGAATCATAAAAACGTGCTTAATACAAGAAGGAAAATCTTTACAATAAATATTCCATATAAGGATAGCCAACAGTTTTTCGGCAGCATATAAGAGAAAATTAAACCAATGAAAATACAAGTATCAAATCATGTTACAAACGAAGCTTAGTCAATTTCCAATAACTTGGTTTCAAATTGAGGCATTGACGTAAATAAACTTCTAAAAATTACTAGTAAAAATAGTTCTATAGAGATTCAGAAATGACTGATACCAAACAATGAAATGCAAAGCTAAAAATCACGTGATTATAAGCAGCTGCGTGGTTGGGCGGTTGCGGTGGAATTCCCAACATACCACCCCTTGACCCGCTAGGCGTCAAGCATAAGTTGGGACTTCCAGAGCAAATCCCTTGCGGCGGCGTGAGTTGGCCTGTTCGGGGCACATGTTGCACTCCCAACATCCTTTGTGCTTTCAACATTACATTCATCTTTGCCCATATTGCTCAATTAACACACCTTTCCACCTTCCATTCTGCCTTCTTTGATTTGATCATTCATACAAGTAATTTCTAGAGGAAAACATTTTAAAAGGGATCCATTCAAAGTTTCTTGCTTACTACCTGCCTTACGCACTGTAGCTCCTCTCAGGACTCCATCCTTACCGGTGATAAGCTTCTGGATTATTCCAATCTTCCAAAGTGCTCTGTTAACGTTTTCTTCATGAATTAAAACTATATCCCCACCCGAAACCTCCTCTGGTGATGTCTTCTTATGCCTGTGAAATTCTCGTAAGTCTGTTAAATACTCATTCCTCCATCTGTTCCAATGAAAGAAACCTTCAGGTGCCTAATTTAATGAAAAAAGAAAAAAAATTTGTTTTTCTTTAGCAAAAGAAAGAAAGAAAAGAATACACAAATCAATATATGTTTTTCTTTAGCAAAAGAATACACATAATACAAGAAACTTTTATATTTAATATTTCAGCAAAAATTCTTATATACTATCTCAGTTTAAAGCATATTTAAACGAACAAACAGAAGCTTAATTTTGCAGTATGTTTCAAATGTTTGTAGCATATGCAGCACCTCCATGCTTTCCATTTAATATATTTTGAGAGAATACTCTTAGAAATCATGTGATTTCAAACAGACTAGTTGAATGGCCACTGTGTTCTCCTCCTATCTTAAAATAAAGATGTAATATTTGGCATAAAAATGTATTGCTAGAGATTCCCTTGTTTCACGTGTTAGAGGTTCCTTCATTGCTATGTTCCCCATTCCCAGTTTCTCTTTTAAGACCTAGCCACAACTATGAAATTCTGTAATTTTATGTCATTGCTGAATATTGACTTTTTCTTTTGTAATGCAAAATAAAGGATATGCCAGTATGCGTAAGAAATAGATTGGTAGAGATTTCTTGTTTCAATATTAAATGCATGTCTGATTGGCAAATAAATAGCCTGCGTTGCAGACTCAACTGGTGTTTACTTCCGGAGAAGTTGAGTTGAATTGAAATTTTAAAGTTTCTCTCCCAGTAGAGTCTGCGCATCCAAGCCAATTTTCTGTTCCGCTGATGTCAGCATTTCTGCGAACATGTTCCTCTGGAAGGAGTAGTTACATCATGGCGGCCAGTTTTGCTGTTGTGCCTTATCAAAATTGCACTTTTTGTCTTGAAATAATTCATAGTAAACACGACTTTAATCTTGCCTGTGGCAAAAATAATTACAGGGTAGATATTAAGAGATTTCTGAAGAGCTTTAGCAGTGCTGATAATGAAACAAATTTGCTTTAGGAGACACCATATATTTGTCAACCATGCCTAACATTGATCAGGAAATGACAAAGCCTAAAAAAAAACAGAGGAAACAGAAACATTGCTCAAGCATCGATTAAAATGCACAACAAAAACACAAGAACAACATGGAGAGAAGGGATTTAGTTTATCATTAACTAGCACCCCTCAAACTCACAAGAAGCGCTCGGCCAGTATCTGTTCAGGAAATTACCATTTCACCCATCTTAGTCCGGTGGCCAGTTGAGATGACCTTGACATCGAGTACATATGGGTTTTTATTTTATTTTCTGTTTATATAGTCATAGAAGACTCGAAAAAGCCAAACTTGCCCCTTCCAAGTGTTGGGCAAATTTTTTTATGACCTGGCGAAGATACGTCATGTCCAAGGTAAAAATTTCATGGAGAAATTTTTATAAATTGTCAAAACATGGTATTGTTTGGTCTCATTCGAATGGAAATTGACTGTAGATTCCGAATTTGGCAATAAGTTTAGATTCTGTAAATATTGATCAAAGATATTGCTCAAGACATTTGATTTTTATAAAAAAAAATCAAAAAAAGAAAAGCTAAGAAAAATGCTCTTTGAAAAATTATCTTTAGTTAGTTAGTTAGCATAGCTTGTAAGTTAGTAAGTTAGTTAGTTAGCTACTTTGGAAGATACTAAAATAGTAAGTAAGTTAGTAGTTAGTGAGTTGGTTAGGTAATTAGTTAGTTTGTTATTTAGTTAGATAGTTGATTAGTTGTTAGTTAGTTAGATACTGAGTTTGTTACTTAGTTAGTTAGTCTGATAGTTAGTTATCTAGCGTAGCTTCTTAGTTAGTCAGGTAATTAGTTAGCTACTTTCGAAGATATTAAGTTGGTTAGTTACTTAGTTACAAAGGGTAGTTAGTTAGTTAGGTAACTAGTTATATTTAGTTATATTTAGTTATATTTATATTTATTATATTTAGTCAGTTTGTTAGTTAGCATAGCTTGCACGTTACTCAGTTCGTTAGTTAGCTAATTTGGGAGATAGTAAGTTAGTTATTAAGTTAGTTATTAAGTTAATTAGTTAATTAGTCAGTTAGTAAGTTAGTTACCTTGGAAGATAGTAAGTTAGTTAGTTAGTTAGTTAGTTAGTTAGTTAGTTAATAAGTCAGTTAGTTAGTAAGTAAGTTAGTTAGTTACTTAGCTTATCTTGTAAGTTAGTCAGTTAGTTAGTTAGCTACTTTGGAAGATACTAAGTTGGTTAGTCAGTTAATTAGTAGTTGATTAGTTAGATAACTACTTAGTTAGTAACTTAGTTAGTAAGATAATTAAATAGTTAGTTAGTTAGTTATTTAGTTAGTTAGTTAGCGTAGCTTGTAAGTTACTTAGTTAAGCCTACAAATATGATGGGCGTTCCAAGTAATTCTGGCAGGCATTGTAGTTAGCTAACTAAAAAAAACTAACTAACTAACTAACTAACTAACTAACTAACTATGCAGCTAAGAAACTAACTAGCTAGCTAACTAACTAATACAACTAATTTACTTAATCAATCTAATTAACTTAAAAAACAAACAAACTAATTACCTAACAAGCTAGCTAACTGACTAACTAGCGAACTAACTTACTAACTAACTAACTAACTAACTAACTAACTACCTAACTAACTAACTAACTAACTAACATGCAAGCTATGTCTACTAACTAACAATCTAGCAAGCAAACTTATTAACTAACTAACTAACTAACTAACTAACTAACTAACTAACTATATAACTAACTTACTAACTAACTTACTAACTAACTAACTAACTAACACTAACTAGCTAACAACTATCTAGCTAGTTACCTAACTAAGTAGCTAACTAACAAAGTAACTTACTAGCTTACTTACCATCTTCTAAAGTAGCTAACGAACAAACTGACGAACTGACTTACAATATTCGAAAATAGCTAACTAACAAACTGACTAACTTACAAGCTATGCTACTTAAGTAACTTACTGACTAAATAACTAACTAACTAGCTAACTAACTAACTAACTAACTAAATAACTAACTAACTAGCTAACTAACTAACTAACTAATAGCTATCTAGCTAGTTACGTAACTAACTAGCTAACTGACAAAGTAACTTACTATCCACCTTACTATCTTCTAAAATAGCTAACTAACAAACTGACTAACACACAAGCTATGCTACTTAAGTAACTAACTAACTAGCTAACTAACCAACTAACTAACTAACTAAATAACTAACTAACTAAATAACTAACTAACTAGCTAACTAACTAGCTAGCTAACTAACCAACTAACTAACTAACCAACTTACTAACTAACTAAATAACTAACTAACTAGCTAACTAACTAACTAACTTACAACTATCTAGCTAATTACTTAACTAACTAGCTACCTAACAAAGTAACTTACTAACCACCTTACTATCTTCTAAAGTAGCTAACGAACTAAATGACTGACTGACTTACAATGTTCTAAAATAGCTAACTAACAAACTGACTAACTTACAAGCTATGCTACTTAAGTAACTAACTAACTAACTAACTAACTAAATAACTAACTAACTAAATAACTAACTAACTGACTAACTTACTAACTGAGTAGCTAACTAACTAACTAACTAACTAACTAACTAACTAACTAACTAACTAATTAACTAATCAACTAATCAACTAACTAACTAACTAACAACCATCTAGCTAGTTACCTAACTAACTAGCTAACTAATAAAGTAACTTACTAACTAACTTACTATCTTCAAATGTAGCGAACGAACAAACTGACTTAGTTACAAGGTATTCTAACTAAGTAGCTTACTGACTAACTATAAACCTAACTAATTAGCAAACTAACAAACTAACTTACTAATTAACTTAAAATCTTCTAAAGCAGCGAACTAACAAACTGACTAGCTTACAAGCTATGCTACTTAAGTAACAACTAAATAACTAACGGACTAACTAACTAACCAACTAAGTAAGTAACTACGTAACTAACTAGCGATAAGACTAACTAATAAAAAAACTAACTATTGAACTAACTAACAAACCAACAAATAAATTACCTTACAAACTAACAAAAAAACTAAATTTAACTAACTAACTAATATGGTAACTGACTTACTTACTAACTTACTATCTTCTAAAGTTAACTAGCTAAGTCACTAACATACAAGCTATGCTAACTAACTAACGATAATTTTTCAAGAACATTTTTAATTTAACATTTACTTTTTGATTTTTGTTCATAGAAGTCCAATTCCTTGAGCAATATATTTTTATTTTCATATGCGGAGACTAATAGTGATATTATATTTAGAATCTAGAGTCAATTTCCATTCGAATGAGACCAAACAATACCATGTTTTGACAATTTATAAAATTTTTTCGATGAATTTTTTACCTTGGAAATGACGCATCTTCCATGGATCATAAAAAATTTGCCCAACACTTGGAAGGGCAAGTTTGGCTTTTTCGAGTCTTCTTTCACCATATAACCAGAAAATAAAATAAAAACCCATATGTACTCGATGTCAAGGTCATCCTTGAAATTCGCATTTGGCCACCGGACTATCTGTTCTCCGACTCCAACAGAAGTTTCTGCTAAATTAAAGAAAGTTGTGATCCAGTCAGGCAGTAATACTGATAGTCTTAATGCAAGAAAGTCCCTGCTACAATCTGAAAGAAAAACCAACACAAATAAAAGCATGTCATCTGTTTCAATTAAACTTAATTTCCCCAGTAAAACAAGAAATGTTGTTGTAAAGGAAAAATAAAAATCTATTGTAATCATGATTGCCAGAGGAATGTTCAAACAAATAGCGAATTCAGCAATGAGACATCCAAAAATTTAAGAAGAGATTGTGAAAATAGTATTGAAGCAAATTGACCATGAATGTAATACATTGTGCCAAACAGGATCACAAAAAAGGCATGTTGATGTTAGTGTGCTTAGAAAAACTGACAAGGATAGTATGAAAAATTTCAATTTTGAGGATCTATAGAATGATTTAAAACAAAAAGCTCCACTTTTTTGGGAAGTTTTAAAAATATCTTCCATCAGACCCAAAGATAAGGCAGAGCTAGGAAAATTATGAAAAAGAAATTAAAGAATGATAGAAATTTATATAAGAAAGTCAAAGAAGGAAGAGGAATGATTGAGTTTGAATCAAACGAGAGTACAAAGCTAGAGAGTGAATATATTTCTTTGTCAAAATCTGTGGAACAGAGTATGATGCATGCACTGTGCATGGCAGCTGATGTGTGTTTGAAAAGTAGATCTCCAAGAATGACAGCAGTACAGTTACTCATTACATTGATTATACAACATTCAGGATTGATTGTAGGACTTTTACTATCCTCAATTGTTTTCTTTACAATTTTTGATCAAAGGCATTGTAAATACTAAAATCAATCTAGGCGAAATATTTATGAAGAAGCCAACAGAGGAAAGTATAGTTCTGTTGAATTTAAACCTTGAAACCGAAACCTCTTTTGGTATGAATGAAGTGTAATTTTTATGTTTTTGTAGGGCAAATTGAGAAGGTTAGAAGTGCTTTGGGTGGCAACATCACACATTTCTTTATAAAACATTGGATAAATTTGGAGCATCACATGATGAGCATTTGCCAGAAGATACTTTTAAAAATACAATGACAAGAAAGATTGTAATTGACAACTTTGAGTTTGCAACAAAGGTTCACTATATGACAGAGATGCATCAAAATTCGGATGAGCATTGGGTCTCTGTAGCTCCAACAGAAAACAGAGTAGTAGATACATCATTATCACACAAAACCCTGATGCAGTTGCAATATCACAAATTGAAAATTGCTCCTTCTTACCAAATACCAGTGAGTTATCAGCAGAGCATCAAGATTATGTCAGTTTGTGTGGTCGCATTGCAAACTTGATAAACTGTAATAGTCAAATTATGCCACTCCTATTTACTTAAAACTTCCATATTTCAATCAACCATAATCACCAGTAACCATCTCTTTTATACCAGGGTGATTCTTTGTAGTAAATGGCCCCTTTTAATTCAAATTTGAGGAAACAATTTCCTATTACAAAAAAATTTAGCTCATAGCTAATGTCAAATCAATTTTCTGATATAAATCATTCTGGTTTTGTTTCAGTATGGATTTGATCACTTCTACCAGTTTAAAGGGGCAACAGATAAGTGCACGTTGTATGCAGACAGAAATAAAACACAGAAATGTAGTGACAGATGTTTCAAAGAATATTGATGCCTGCAAAAGATTTTTTATGCTGGAAATTAAAGCAAGAATCCTTGCCTGCTTTTTTGAAGTTCTGGGTATACATAACTTGGAAGACATGCCAAGCCCTTATGTTTTGCCACCTGAAGTTGTTGGGGGAACAATAGTGTAAAAAAGAAGTATCTTACAGATATTTGCACCAAGGTTGTTGACACATTTGTATTCCAGTTGCAGCATAAAAAAGAATGGTTACTGAAGCAAGAGTATGCTGACTGTTTAGCAGTTACAAATCAGAAAAATAAGGATGGTAAGTTTGAATGTAGGCAAGAAGGATGCTCACAAATGTTTGCAATTAATGGGAAAGAAAGAATGGAGCATGAAAGATCACATGGCCTTCCATCTAAGAACTGAGAAGAAAAAACTACTGGAAGATGACATATTTTGCTATCAACTGGCATTCCTTGAATATGATATGATTGTTTTGAGCTTCTACGATGCAATATCTGAAGGTGATGGCGAAAGGATAATGAGGTGTTGGACATTTATGCTTCCACACTTACAAAGTGATGGCTCATGTAGTCGCAAGTATGCACTTGAGGGTTTGTACCTACTTTGTCAGGTACCAGCTGTTTTGTCACCACAGTCAGCACACAGTCTTTTGTAGAACAGATTTCACAAATCATAAACGAGCTTTGGAGGGAACATACCCTTGGACCTATTGTTGGAACACTTCAAAAATGCAATGAAAAACATCATAAAGCAACTTGGTCCAAATAATACAAACAAGAAGGCAGTTGACAGGTATGCCAGAGCCATCACAATCAACATGGAGATGCTTGAAAATTTTGATGATGAATGCGGAGTAATAAAGAGATCTGGTAAACATTAAAAAACATCATCAATCAAAAATGATCTGCAGAAAATTTTTGGCTTGTTTGACAAGTCAAAAAGCTTTACAATACATGAAAGGGAGTAAATATGCTTGTTTTACAAATATGGATGAAAGTTTGCTGACTAATTTTGACATTCATGGAATGTACTCATGGATTGAAGCGGGCAAGAAAAATTTTGCTTTGAACAGGGGCCAGAGATTACTGTTAAATAAGACTTATCAATGTACAAAACAAAATTAACATCAGGGATGTAATAATGTTTCTGTTCTTCTTGGGAGGTCCAATATCAATGTTTGGTTATACATTTATTGTTCCATCTTATTTTCATCTACATTTATGTTAAATGGATTTATTCCGGAAACATCCAAAATTTCAGATATGTCATAATGAACCAAATGTTCTGATTCCAGAGTATCATCAGATCTTAATGTTGTACAGTCCATTTGACTTGAATGCAATAAAGCATCAATTTCAGAATCTTCTTGTATTTCTTGCCAGTCTTCTTCTACGACAGAGGATGTGTTGATTGATGAATGGCTATTAAAATCTGGTACTTCAAAATCATCAAAAATTTCATTTAAAAGTGTCAGCACTTGAATGGCAGTTGAATATTGCCATATTTCTACATATTTTTTTAATGATTGATAGTCAAAAATATTTTCAACATTATCTAAAAACTGCTTGATATTGTAACTGGAAAATCTTGGTATTACTATCCTTGAGCAACTTGCTTCAGTTGATGACATATCCTTGAATTCCTGTAATCTTTGTTTCAATAAATTAATTTGCCAATTTTCGACTTCTTTTTTTTCTACTGTCAGACTGCTCATCTTCATGTTGCCTTATTTTGGATAGGAAATAAAAATTGTTGGTTTTACAGGGCTCCTCATCAGAATTGCACCCACATTTTTCAGAGCACACATCACAACAATCACACCCTATGGCAGTATCATCTTCTGGAGGGTTCTTACCAGGAAAGTGTTCTTTTATTGAATTTCTCCGGCAAACTGAAGAATAGATATACTTCTGCATATCTATGTTGCAATGTGACTGCAAAAAGCCATTATACAGCAAATGACAATAACTCGTTAAGCCATCTCTACCTGCCCTTCCACACCATTGCAAATAACTCTCAATTGTTTTTGATGGGCCAAAATGGATGATTTTATTCACTCCCTTACAATCAGCTCCCATCCCAAAAGCAACAGTGCAAATGAGAACTCTTATAACACCTGTTTTTTCAGCCATGTCTTCCAAAATATGATTTTTTACTGAACTTAGTGTCCCTGCATGAAACATCTCTACAATCCGGAAAAGTTGATCCAATTTTCCAGGACAAAAGATCATAGACCCAAGTTTCATTCTCCAGATAAAAGCTACCTGATTACGAGTTTGGCAAAAAATCATTACCCTTGCTGTTTGATTTCTGTTCTTCGTTAAATCATTCAAGAGAGGAGCAAATAATTCTTCAAGTGGTAAGTTATTTGCAATGTATTCAACTCAAAATCTGAGATTTTTTTTCATTGGACATTTCTCTATAATAAATGATCTCCTTGCATCAATTCCAGTGACCCCCAAAATCCTTTGCTTGGTATTCTTGGTGGCAGTTGCAGTAAAAACTGATAGCTGAGTTCCATTTGGCAGAAGTGACCTTATTTCGCCAATTAAACCAAACCATTCTCTGAATATTCCTTTCTGCTGACCTGAAAAACCCCTGAAAGCAAAACATGACATTTTAAAACATTGTCCAAAATTAGGTAACCTCCAGGAACCCATGTTACATTAAATTGCATTTTACCAGCAACATTCAAATGATGGTTTAGGCAGCCTATATTAAATTATACTAATTATAATGGTACACATGTAAAATCTGGTTTTGTGTACTTACCACTGGCTGATGCAGTGTGCTTCATCTATTGCAATGCCAACACAGTAGTCCGCTAACCCACTGCCGCTTAACAAATTTCTCCACCTTGTCAAGTCTGAAAGTAAGGATTCTGGTGAAGCGTAAATGATGCTGTATACACCGCCATCTTCAATTTCTTTGATCACAGACTCGTCCTGTCCTCTGTAAATTGCAGCTGCAGAAACTGCAGCAATTTTCTTCAGCTTCTCGACTTCATCAATGATACAAGTGGCGTAATCACAATAATATTGCATGATCTAGATGCAGTACCGGCAAGAACGTCAGCAATAACAGGTATGGCCTGGAGCACCAGCAACTCTCGTGCCCTGTTGGGGCACTAAAATACAGATCAACCCCATTCTTAAAATTATTTTTCCAAGCTGATTTTTGATCTTCGTTGCAACATGGCACTGAGAAGAATGAAGGGATCAACTGCAGCGCTTCTTCAAAACGTTGCTCATCCCAAACGTAGGAACATGGTCTATCCTTGTGAAACTTTAACATTCTACCCTGGTACAGGAATTGCTGGGACAATAGTAGAAGTACCATACTGCTGAACAATATTCTCCAATATCTCTTTATGATCATATTCAAATCTTTCTTCAACATCAGGCAAATGTTGAGCAGCTGTGCTAACATCAGTAATTTGATCTTGTATCGCTCCTGCCAATTCCATATCTTACCCTTTAAGAAATCAATCTTAAATAACTCCTTTAAATGCTCATTAACATAATTTATCTCAAATATATTATATTACAAAAAAATTTAAAAAAATTTAAAAAAATACTTATTTCTTATTTAAAAAAGCATGTTATATTTTATTTTATTTCTTAAATGTCTTCTATCTTCCTCTCTTAGATATCTTGAAGCATCTTTTAAAATCGAATTATAACTTTTGACCACTTTCTTTATCTCTCCTCTCTGTTTATTCTTTCCTTTCTTATTCATTTTTTTAATAGTTTTCTTTATATTAGCACATCTACCCTCAGCCAATTTTCTAGAATTTTTATGTCAAAACAGGTCCAGTTGTTAGTGGAATCGAAGGTTTAGGTTTATCTCCCTCTAGATTCTCTTTTGAAAGTGGCTTTAAACTTGATAATAATTGATTTTTAGTCAAAAGCTTTCCTCCTACTGCTGCCTTCTTAATTTTTTGCATTTCTTTACCAAACGCTGAAGTTAATTTTTTTAATGGAGGTGCACCCTCCATCATTTTATTTACAGCTTTTCTCTTCAATTTTTGAATTTGTTTTGGAGCATTGGAAACTGCTGTCTTTAACATTTATGTTGCTTTTGCTTTTGCTTTATTAAGCAATTGTTTACCAGCAACTTTTGTTATCAATTTTCCACCAACATTTTTCATACTAGAAAACAACCTTCCTCCTCTCAGTGGATCATGCATAGATAGTATTCCACCGTGAATATTATTTCTGTACAATCCACCATGATTATTGGCATATTTATTATCTCTGATAATACTCATTTTGTCTGTTAGTCTTTATATCAGTTAATTTCAGGGTCAAAAATACTTGAGGCTAAATCGTGGTCGATTGAACAAAAACGAGTACGATTGAAGCTAAAAAGAGCTCGATCTACGGAATGTCTTGTTGTACTCGATTTACGGGGAGAAATCCAGCTCGATTGGAAATATCGTGTAGTGTATCCTTGATCGAGCTCGATCTCACATTGCCAATCGAGCTCGTTCTACGGAGATTATTATCCCGTCAATCGAGCTGGATTGGATGTTCTGATCGTACTCGATTGGCAGTGTCCAAACGTACTCGATTGACCGATTTCAATCGAGCTCGCTTGAGTTGAAAATACTCTCTTATAATAGTTTGTAAGTTTGATTGCTGAGAGGCGTCACTGTTTGTCAAGCTGCCATTGAGTGTTCAATCGAGCTCGATTTCTCAACATAGGTGCGTGAGGATACTTGATTGTTGAATCGAGCTCGATTTGTGTAGCCATTAAAGCTCGCGTTCGTTTCAGAGTGTCTTTATTCACTCCAATCGAGCTCGATCGAGAAACTCCAAGCCATAAAATGTTGTTCATTTAATCGAGCTCGATTTAAAAGTCTTTCATCTAATCGAGAACGGTTGAATTACAATGCAGAGAATAAGTCAAACAAAAGAGTCTGATGTTTTTTACTAATCTGGTATCATTCACAATGAAGCGAATACACAGTAATTATAGTTGCTAATAGAAGAAAACATTACACTTTTTTTTCTTATAAAATCACTGAAATTGAAGAAGGCCATGTAATGTTCTTAATTGTTTCGATTTAAAGGTTTAAATGTTCTTAACATTTACTTAATTTTCTTGCTCTTAAAAAACTGTTGTTTTTCAAATTAGGTGACAATTGCCACAAAAAGGGACACACATGTTTCATTAAATAACATACATGTATTATAATGATTTATAAAAAACTCTTCATAAGAAACCCAGACTCTGGAATGGCCAAAAATGTTAGATGCTCCAGTACGGGAAAATATCTAAGAAAGAAACTTTTCACCTCAACCTAGGAAATATTTTCTTTCATTCCCGTTTTCGTCTGCAATAAAGTACTCTTGTCACACGCAGACGAATTGTAGAATCGCAAGCAGTCAAATACGATAGGTAAATGGGTTTAAAACACCATTCAGATAAAATTAGCTACTACGTCGCCAGTAAAGATATGAAAGAAACTTTCAGTACTCAAACTGCTAACATTTCAAGAAACTTTCTGTACTGCTACATTTTTTTAGTTTCTTATAAAACAAAATACGTGTAAAGTTTAAAATAAGAAATATAAGATTATTAGCACGAACATACAGAAATGGAAGTCTATTGTAAGTTCACAAGCTTCACAAAGCCTCTAAATTATCTTAGCATGTTCTTAACTTTTCAGCCTCTGAACCCTTTTTTCTTATAAATAAACGTACATTATTATCCAATCCAAACATTTTTCAGCCTATAGTGAAATAAAAATTAGAATGCATTAGTTCTATAATAAACTACATAAATTTAATCAATAAACTAAAGCAATGAACAAAACTACACTTAATGAAAAATAAAAGGTGTTGTGTTTTTATGGTGCATAAACGACTTATAAAATAATAGATCAGAGATTGTTCAGTGATCAATTGCTTGTTTCTCTGCCAACAGATTTTTATCTATTATTTAGCCATTACCCGTTACTTTTTTGTTGTTACCATTAAACAAATGCATTTTGCTTCTAACCAGCAGCATTGTTTAGCAATTTTTAACAATTTTCAACGGCTAAGTCATTGAAGATTTGCTTGAAACATTTTTCAACTTATAATTTCAGGTATTGCAGAGTAAAGAAAAGTAAACAAGGAACAAGGGAGTCGTTTTAGTCAAGTTCAAATTTATTCACCAAGCTGTATTCTAACACCCAACTCCTATCAATTCATCATCCTCAATATATTTGAGGCCAAACAGCATCTATAATTGTTTACTAGCTGTGAATATCGTTGTGACATGTGATGAATTTGCTAAAGTTGACTTTCAAACTATGCTATAAGCGCGTACTTTTGTGTAACAGGGAAGATCATTTTGAGAATGAAAAGGACAGTTAGCTACTAGAAGAAGAAATTTCGGCCAGAAAACCGCGCCCTTTACCACAAAAGGATGGGATTAGGACAGACAAATGCTTCACACAGCTTTTTGAAAAAGCACAACAAGTTCATCTGTAAAGCCAACCAAAACTTAATCTTTCGTCCGATAATTTCGTAACGAAAGTATTGGTAACTTACGCTTTTGAAATATCTGGCCTATAAGAAGTTAAAAATTCAAAATTGAGTGAAACAGTGAAACAATTTTGGAAATCCCACTAAGAGAGCCCTAAGAGAATAAACGTTAGATAAAAACTGAAACTTGGACTAAGGCAGAATTTATACCAAGATAACATCGAAATACACCAATAACATAATAAAGTCAATCCCAAATCGCACTATGTTTGTTAAAGGGCAGCGAGATGAAAACAGCGTGAAGCCCAATAGAATTAATCCAAGAATACCAGCGAGAAAAGAACTCTCTTTGTGGACTGTGCCACAAAGTCCATAAACACCAAAATCTGCAAAAAAATGAAAAAAATATAAATTGCATTGTCTTAAAGGGTAATAGACAAACCTTATATCTTTAAGTACATTTGCTGCTAATATCATACCTAAGCTTTATCTGTTAGATTGATAAACTGCTGTTTGTTTTGTTCAGTTAGGTTGGTATGTATTAGCTTTAGTATGTAGAGGGGGTGTATCACTACTAAAAATGGCGTACGAGATTTATTAGATTTATTAATCTCTTTGTCTATTTTGGCTAGATTTATGGTATTTATTGAGCTTTACAAAGATTTATGTAGGGATTTCTTCTATTGTTTCTAGATATTTAGAAACTTGCCTTGCAAAACGTTCTTTAACAATGAATGTAAAAATGACTGTTAGATACCTAAAAGTCTGCTAAGAAACTCACCGAGCCAAAATTCTCAAAACATTAAGGAACTTTGGGTACTGGAAAATGAAGCTTAAGAGAAGAGTGCAGAAGTTAATCTGGAAGAAATGGTTAGGGATCGAAATTCGGCCCCCCCAAATGGAAAAGTGTCTAAGTTTCGATTTAAGTGTCACAAAGTGTGCACGCATAAAAAGAAAACCATGAACGCCCTTGTTAGAAATTAGTGGGGAAATGCGGGTTGCATTTTTTTACGCTTATCTTTCATCTGCGTACTGTTTTAGGAAAAAAATACCTTTTCAATTTCTTATAAGTCAGGAAAATTAAGTCTGTAGTGCTGTTGCTCTAAATATGGAAGGGTTCAGTTGCTTTGACATCAGAAGTGTAATCTCAGGAAAGTCGAAGATGAATACCATACAGTGTCCTAGATAATCATCATCATAGCGCGTGAGGTGCGCGGGTAGCGCGAGGTTTCAGCTTTTATGTATTCCCAATAGCTTGTATGTATTCGTTTTTTCCTATGTTAATATTAGAGTTTTGTTAGCAGCCATGCCTGTAATAAGTAGTGTTGTATTGCGGATTAAATAAAAATAGAATTATGGTTGTGATGATGATGATGATGATGATGGTGGTGGTGATGATGACGATGGTGGTGGTGATGATGATGATGATGTTGATGATGAGGATGATGTTGATAATGATGAAGATGATAAGGATGATGATGGTGGTTGTGGTGAGTGACAAAGGTAATTGCTTAGTTCTTTGGATGAACGGTTGACCTGTGTTAATTTGTACAATAAGCACCGAAGCGTCGTTTGACAAGCGCTAGACGGACCAGATTTACAGATACAAACATGAGTTACAAAAACAGTGAGCACAACAGGGAGTGATAACATGACACGTTAATACAAAAATTTATTTAAAGAAGTGCAAGAAAGAGAAAACCTTTTGAATGAAGGAGAAATCAAGACTTTCGAATCCGTCCACATCAAAACCAAAACGCAGGTTCTGTGACGACAGAAAGAGTTCGTTTTCTCACTAGGACTCTTCAATCAATTTTCTATTGGTCATCCCGCCTAATCTTCCAGGCTGATTGGTATTTAAAACACAATACCAATTCGGCCTCTTTTTCTCATTGGTGCATTTCGAGTCGCATCTGGGTATACATCTCCCCTTAGTTCTTTGTCTCTGTCTTTTTCTGACGTTTTTACTCTGAGGAGTGTCAGACAAAAAAGCTTTTAAGTATGTTCAAAATGTTTTCGCTGTTCTTCGCAATTTTGAAATCAAGACTCGAATGCCCAAAAATTTAAGAAACTCCAAAATTTAACTAGTGAAATCGCGTGAAATGTTTGTCCGAACAGGGCCTGTAGCTAATTGATAAAGATTAGGAACTGCCCCAAAAATATGATTTTTGTTTTCATCTTTTGCTCGGAATACGAAATTCACTCTATCTTCTGATGTTGTTCCTATTTCCGTCTCTTCACGTTTTTACTTATAAACTTTTTTTACGAACTCGCTGCTGAATATGTCCAAAATTAAATACCGTATTTACTCGTTTTAGCGTCGCGGCCTCTTTGAAATTTTCAGAATTTCAGATGCGGCGCTCATTCCGGGGCGTTGCTCATTCGGGGGCGGCGCTCTTCGGGGGCGGGGCTCGTTTGGGGTCGGCGGTGCTCATTCGGTGGCGGCGCTCAAACGAATTAATACTGTTAAAACAAAGAATAATTCTATTTCAAGAACAAGATGGGTTTAGACTTAATAGGCTTCGTTGTTTTTGTTTCTACTCAATACGACCATACCCTTGAGAAGTCATTCTATTCAATTTTATTCTAAATCGTGTGCCATGAAAAGCGTGATGCGAGCTCTGTTCTTGAAAAAGAAGGACTGATTCCTCACGGGTATGACCATGTGTCTTGAAATGGGTTTACGTTAGAGATTCCTTATATAAAAATGTGTAACCAATTTCTAAGAAAAAATATGTAGCAGAAATCTTTTCTGCAAAGATTATTTTATCTCGATGTTTTAAAAATAATGTGACTTAAAGTTCACAGTCTGGGGTGACGTAGCGCCAATTAGACTTATTACCTGAGTCTGAGTCCCAGTTATCGTTCATCAGACGTAGACTAACATCAAACCGAGATCACTCAAACTGTGGCTCGCAATGTTACGGCATTTTGTGGACTGGCCCGCACCAAAAAGCTGGTCTGCGTTGAAACGAGGCTTGCTATTTCAACGTCACAGTGAAACACCGGGGCCCTCAGCACTCTTCGGCAGGCCTTCAAGAACTAAATATTGCAGAACTTTTTTTATCAAATATTGAGAAAGCTGCATTAGTACAAGCCCTCTGTAAAACAAATGTTCAGTTAAGTTGCTATACAAGAAACATTGTTTTTCAAGTCATTTTGTACTCGGTAGATTTAGGCCATCACATCCACTTGCCATTGACGTCTGTGTTGCCATGCCAATTTGTGAGCAAGGCAGAAATAGTAAACCCATAAAGATGACTGTTCGATTATGAGTCAATTTAATCGTAGTTTGAGTGTCCTAGCCATTCAATAAATAGTGATAACAAGGCATATTTTAACATATGTACTGGTGGGCCATTTGGCCCAGGAGGCCCCCTTGCTGTCCTATTGTTTTGGACAAAAGCTTTTCAAATTATACAGTAATTGAGATTCAAAAAAAATTAGGCCCCTTTCCTTATTTTGGCCCACCACTGAAAATTCCTTAAAATGTGCTCTAAGTGATAACTGTAGGTCTCAGGTAATCAGACTAAGCGCCAATCTTAATTCATCATTTTCTTTTGCCGCGTAGCTATTGACGATCAATTCACTTCGACATACTAGGAAAATGAATTCAAAAATGTTCTTAATTTAACGTATATCTCAAATGGTAGTAAATTTTCACTAATTCTCAAATTTTAGTGTAAGAAGTTAGAAATCATGACATTTTATAACATCAAATCCAGCAATAAAATATTTTCTTTAAAAGTTTGCCGTATTCAAGTACACAAAATGCAGCAAAAGAAGCTTAAAACATCAGAAAATAAGATGTGAAGGCTAGTAACTCTCAAAATACCCCGAAAATGCACTATGATTTCTATCAAATGGGTCATTTGGTTGTCATTTGTAAGACGCGTAAAACATCTGGACACCGCTGTTGGGCTTCAATGGAAGTACCCCCCTCCTAGATTTGTGCCTTCTTATTGTGAAACAAAACTCGTGAAGATAGTGTCTGATAGTATTTCATACTATTCAAAAGATACTATAACTTTATAATATTATTTGCATTACAGAGATGGCCTACAGTCAACCGCATCGAGGGTGAACGAAAGGATATCATCTTTAAAGTGTTGATGAAAAATACGTGAAAAAATAGTGATGGATAAGCTCTACTGTGGTTTGCAAAAATACCACGACAGAAGAGCATAATAACCCACCACAGTAGAGCATGGTAACACACCACAGTAGAGCTTAACCACCACAGTAGAGAATAATAACCCACCACAGTAGAGCGTATCCACCACAGCGGAGATTATGAATTCGCTAGCGTGTGAGTATTCCTCACGTTTCGGAAGAAAATTAGGTGATTCTTCCCAAGGGAATAAGTATGACCATTCATTCTGGGAGCAAATCCTTGAAACAAAAACTAGATTTGCTTCCAAAACGGGAATTAAATGCATACATGTTATCTTCATGGAGAGGCAGGGGGCACAGGTTGATTTTAGACATTTTGTCAGGGGGCGCGGAGGGGGCATTGCCCACCCAAAGAGAATCTTTTGCCCCTCTTTGCCCATCCAAAAATTACAGGACGAATACATGTTTTCTTTAAAAATACATGTTTGCATTAAAACTTGAAGGCTTTCAACACTGTTACTTCGGTTTTTTTAGCCCCAAACCACAAGCTACGAAGTATGACCTATCTCACATGGCTCGGTAGACCCCGATTCTCCAATTTTGTGTTTCAATATGGGAAGGAATCTCGTAGTGAGGGAACCAGGGTTGGCCGACGGGTGATAAGAAAAATGTCATGGTTTTCCAGTCATTAGGAAATTGTTAAAAAGGGCGTTTCCCCCATTTTCCATCAAAAAATGTTTTCCCCAGACCCCCGTGAACCTGTTTCTAACCCTCCAACTGTGCCTGATTCATGAAACCAACGTCTAGCTGATCGTTTCTAAGCGAAGATTTAAGACCTAATATAAAACTTTAGTTTAAAATATTTAATTTAGTTCTCGGTCTCGCAACAAAGAATGTGCTAACTACCCAAAAAGATTCACCCATCCATCACATGCAGTCCTTACGACCACGTGCTCTGAGGTACTGTTCATTTGAGCAAATTTTACACCCAGCTTGTATGTTTATGACAGAGATAATTAAGGAAGAAACATGTAAACGAACTTTTACCTTTACTTTGCAATTATTATTTTGTTATCCTTCCAAGTAGCAGCATTTCCGCCCTGATTATTTGTCCTTCTTCCAATTTTGTCATCAGCTGAGGCAAAAAGCTTAAAGGCAACAAATTAAAACTGAGTTATCCAAAGCCAAGGGAATGAAAATTCTTGTACATAGATTGAAACAAATCTTAGACACACGATGATTACATTTTATATGTTTCTAATTTCAATCATGCTGGAGAAAATTGATTCCTGGCCTCCAGGCTCTCTTTTTTGATAGTGATCGCGCACTGCAACAGAGCAGACAGCAGACTCCCACCAATAACTCTCAGCCATGCTGCGCAATCCACACTGGAAAACAGTAATCCAGTTATTATTTGTCAAAAGAGCTTTGTTGATGACAGTTTTGAACTCGAACCCTTCTTTCCATCATAATCATCATCCCAATTGAGATGTAGAGTAAATGTAGCGTTATTGAAAGAAAAAAAACAAAGATACAAGGGCTCCCTGGAGTAAATTTTTGGGCACTGATTCCAAATATGATTGTTATACGATCTGCATTTAGCCTCTGTTTCGAGCCAAACCTCGATTTCGTAATAATTGAGAAACTTGCCTAAGTTGAGATCAATAATGTATTTTGATAAACGAGAATATTTATCTCATTTGATAGATCATCAAAATGAGACTTTCACCAGTGAGATCTGGGTCAGAAAATATTTTAATACGACCCTTTTTGCTTTTAAATGAGCTTTTACCTCTGAACCTTTTGTAGCAGGAGGTGGTCTTACAAACACTTATTGTTTTCAATCTTACAGCCTTGACTTGCTTCGATGCACTCAAATCAAACAGCAAACCATACAATATTGAGCACATGAAAACTGTTCAAGACTTAATTGAGAACGAGACTTTGCTCGGAATAGAGGCTAAGCGCCTCCGAATCTACTGGTATACCGATCGTATTTAGAATGAACAACGTATTTAGGTTGAATCCCCTTGACTTTAAAGGTACAATGAAGCCAAGACCTGTCCTTGGATAATGAAGCAACGTATGTTTGTGATTCGACTACAGGTAGTGTTTCTAATCTTTCCTAGAATACATGCATCTTATACATTAAAGTTTGGCTGCGGCTTTGTACTTAAGATTCCTTAACACATGGAAAAATTCTAGCATTCGAATTTTCTTAGCCATTCCTAAAGTTCTCACTCAAGTATTTTCTTAAAATAGCGTACGTCAAAATATCTAGCTCCATACCGTATTTTCTCGAATAAGCGCCTTCTCCCAAATAAGCACCCGTTTAAGATTGGGCTACCAATCAAGTTGGTCACAAACACTCCTCTGATACCAGGTGCATCTGAAAGGAATTAAAGTCTTCACCTCTCTTTGTTTATAAGAACAAGTGAGTTTTGATCTAGGCTGGCTGCTCTTAACATTTCGCCATTGCACACCTGAAATGTCCTTAGTCTGCACTTATTCCTTGCGATTGAAGTAATATTTCTATGAAAATGTGGGAGAGGAGCTGGGTTTGTGCAACAATGCAAAATTTGCTAGCTTTTCAGTTGCTCCCTTTTTACATCTGGTCTGCTGGTCTTATTTCGGTATTCTGCCGACATTCCCAGACTTACGAAATTTCAGTCTTTGGAAAATCCTTGCATACCCCAATTGGCCCACTTAGCTATGCATCCTTATTATAGAATGCATCCTTAATATTACTTCATTCGCCTAAATTAGAGAAATACTGAAATATTTTTATAGGCAAGTAGAAACAATGTTAGAAAGCATGTCTGGATGATTATGTTCACATCACAATGGTTTGGTATGCATTTTTTGGTGATTCTTGTAACTTTTCGGAAACAACGTAGCTACCCCTTTACTTGACTGTAAGAGAAGGTCAACGTTATTTCAATTTTGTGGATTTAAATTTGCGTAACTTCATATGCCTGCGTGTGAAATCGGAGCCATCCTTTCTTTCTGGGTAGTTGAGATTAGTTCTCAGACAAGAATCCCTTCCAAAGAAATTCTTGTGTGCTCCCCTTACAGGGGCAAAATACAGGCTCGTGCTCTTGTAAAATCAATAAAACGTTTTAGTACATTTTGCGGGAATCTAAGAAAATAAAGGGAGCTATTATGCTTTAGATTGCTAGCTTATGTGTATGGAAAATAATGATAATTACAATGCTCCTGTTTCCACATCCATTTTGATTAAGTGAATACTGGAGAAACCCGTAAACTGGAACCTCATATCTTAGGTACAAGCTTGACGGTCTTTATTTCTGGCGTTTAAGGTGTCATAAATATCATCAGTAGAGTTAAAGTGCCCCGGGGGCCCGGGTTAGAGGGGTACATGACTTATGAATGGACGGGGATATGCCGCCCAGATTTCGGAAACCCACCCACTTATAATGTAAACCTTTGCAGAAGCAGACCCTATTTTATGAGTAAAAATATGCATAATATGAGAATAAGGACTTTCTAGACCTTACCTTATTATTCTTGATATTGTACGTAGAACGAACATCTTTGACGCGATTTTACCACTTTTCTAACAGAATTAAAGTTAAAATTTCGACTTTTCTTCATTTTGCCACCCAATTTTATGGTGTTTTGATTAAAATCATACCAACGTTTAGAGAATTTCAGGGCCAAAAATCCACCAATATGGGCGGACAATACCGGGCCCAAATTATTCTATGTAGCCTACCCCCACCCGGGCCTGGGGGTGTGCTCCATTTTAAATGACAAAGCACTCGGTTTTATTCCAAGCCAAAATATATAAAAATGTAACATTTGAAAACCGAAATATGTTAAAAGCCTTGCCCTTGTCAATATTTTCCTGGTGTTAAGGGTTTCGTGCGGACTAATATGAAAGTGTTTCATATAATTCGTTTGCTTCATATAGATGAAAGATGTATTACACAAACAACTTATGACCCCGCTGTAACACAGTAAAAGCGTGGAAAAACTTGATTAGCCTGAACATGCAGAAAAACCACGCAAAGTATTATTTTCATAGCATTACTATCCTTTGTTGTTTTACAGTTATTTTTATTGCGGGTCTAAGTCCTTGGCTGCCTCAACCATGGGATGTTTCTTGCTTGCTAGGATTTTATTTCACATTATTGCCCGCATGATGGATCAGCTATTTGTGATGTGAATTCAACAAAGTATCCAAAATTGAACTAGTGGAGGGGGGCTAAGTGGGGGAAATAAAGGATCTAAGCGTACATTTTCAATATCGTCTTAACAATTTCTCCATGATTGTAAATATGTAATCTATGATCGAAGAAAACTAATAGACCTAGATATCTAGAAACAAAGGATCCATGAATAAAAGATCAATAGTAGCCAGGATAAGTCACTTATGAGCTGGAGGCTCATCTAAACTAGTTTGAAAAAGTTCGCTCGCCTGTTGTAAGCCGTTCCTTATTGAGGACTATTTCCTCCCAATTTTTGTTATATTTGAGCCTCATCCAAAGATGTTATTCTTAAGTTTTGTTCTTCAATTACAAGGTTTGACTTCATTTTTAAACTAATGCTACTTTCACGGAATATCTATTATGATTCTTAGTACTGCTCCTATGTCCCACTCTGTACAAGACTAACAGTAACAGTGATTACACTACCTTTTTCTAAGATGTGTCTACATCTACAGGTAGACATTCTAAAAGTACAATAAACTCTCAATAACTCGAACCTACAAGACAGCAAGGAAAATGCTTCGAATACATATTACAGTTAGCTATTAGGAGTTCGAGCTACCGGGAGTTTACGATATTGCATCTCTCAAAAGTTAATATGTAAATCAAAATGCTATATATTCTGAAGTTTTGTTGTAGGAAACTGTTTTCGCTCCAACACAGAAATTAGCAGGAGTGTAGGCTATGAGTGAAAATTACCAAGACTGTATAACAGTAAAATGCTATATCTACTTTTGTATCTTTGGTCATACAAAGCAGGTTACAGGATAAAATCCCATCTGCCTATTCTTAAATGCTATTTGTGAATTTGTTTTTAATAACTGGTCCTACAATGCTACTAGTTTTTGTATGGGTGTTCTCTTCTGCGAAAGGTGTGTATTTCTAGCATCAAAACTGAACAAAAGAAACAGTGATCGCTCGGTTGATGGTCTTTAGGATGCACCAAACCCCGATCTTCTTATTTTTAAAGGAACTCATTTTTGCAGAAAATTTATAACTAAGATTAAGCAAATAACTGTATATTTTTGCAAAAAATATAAAGCGAAAATTAAGCAAATGCTAAGAAACTTTTGCTACCAATAGGTAGCCATAAGAGGTCCAAAAATGAGCCAATTTTGAACTAGGCTAGAGCGAAGATGTTTATGTATAAAGAAGACTGTTCGTACCACTTATACACACTATACGCAAGGTTCTAAAAGAATTGCACCACCTTGCTCAAGATGGAGGCACGCATTTTGTTATAAGCAAGTGTTATATGAGCAAGGTGGTTTTAGATAGGGAAAAACCTAAGGCATTCCTAGTACTGGATTAGCCACTGCTAAGCAACTTAAAAAATCGAATTGAATCCTCGAATTCACATGTATTGTATTTGGGAAAGCAACCAATATCCGATAGAAAAGCCTAGGGGGATAGTGACCACATTTTGACACAGGGATGTTTATGAAATGTTTCTGTGTCAGAACTTTTGCTTAACAGCCATTTATTTGGGTCAAAAATATTTTACTAGACATTCATACATTTCTGGTACGAAATTCTTAGTTTAGCGAT
Organism: Chrysaora quinquecirrha; assembly: GCA_014526335.1. NCBI lineage: Eukaryota > Metazoa > Cnidaria > Scyphozoa > Semaeostomeae > Pelagiidae > Chrysaora > Chrysaora quinquecirrha. The sequence goes on along the minus strand of JACTAT010000064.1, from coordinate 1,220,721 downwards.
CTTTTTGGGTTCCATTCTATGATACATTAAAGTTATTCTACCTTAAATAAAAACATGACAACAACAGCGACCCATGCCTCAGACATTTATATCGAAAAGAATTGCCACACACATTTTGGGAGACTGTAACTCAAGAAACCCATATTTTGGGGTTCGAAATTTTAGGCGAATCGATATTGTTGGGTAAGAAGTTGATTCACCATACGCACACCCCGAGTGAAAATGTAGTCACTAGCCCCCTCCCCACCTTGGGGGAAAAAGACATTAGACAGGGCTTTACAGCAGCTATACACACTTTTTTTTATAAGAATCTCCTAATTTTTGCCGAGGCTCGAACTTTTCCATTGTTATTCTTAAATTTTCATTGTTCTTTGGCAATTTTGAGCCTGAATATTCTTATAGACTGTACTCTTATTAAAAAAAGTGTGTAGAGTAGCCGAGGACATTTTACACTTTCTTGAATAAGCAACTGGTGCTTTTGGTCTAGCCCTCAAAGTTGCTTAACTTACTATCTTGTCTTTCAGCCCTCATAGAATGACTCGGTACCCCCTAAATACTCATTTTTTTTGCTCCTTTCATGCTGTTCTATCATGTAATTGACAAGTTTGCAATGATGTATTGCATAAAGAAAGGTATTCAAACCAAAAACTCAGCCCTGAGTTGTTTATTGACCCTTTACTTAGTAAAAAAAGTGTATACTGTGAAGTAATTCATATTTTTGGGAAAGTATCACAAAATAATCTGTTACTTAGAAATCCAAGCCTGAAGGCACCTTGACCGTCTTCCTAATTGATGCTTGGTGGTAGGAATAAAAGGTCTGTCAACAACGGTTACAGTACGCATGTGATAAATTCCAATATCCAGCAATGTATTGACGTCTCCTCAGTTCAGTAAATATTTACGCGTCAAAATATTTTTAATTTAATCAGCTCCTGAGCAATCACACATCTAAGAGCTAACTCTCTAATTCTTAGAAGGTACAGTGCAGTGTGAGCCTTCACAAGACAATCAATACGGAAAAAAGACAGCCATCCAGAACAAAGGGTGAGTCAGTCAGCAACTCGTGTGAAAATCTATACACTATTCTAATTATGAGAATACCTTCAATATTCCCGAGCCTCGATTATTTTAAAAAATTTTCCACTTTGAGTGTCAACATACCTTAACATTATTCGTAATAGATAATTTTGTAAATAGGCCTTGATATCAAATCCAACCAAAGTCAAATCTTAACATTAGCAATTTTATGATAAAAACTGAACATGTACATAAAGAGCAAAACAATAAGTAGTGATCGTAGTATTAAAGTCAAGAACCTACACCTAATCTGGAAGTACGATGAGAATCGCACTTTTGACCTTCATAACAATTTATAAAAGCTTTCCTATTAAAGCCTTTCCTTTTAAAAGGTAAACTAAGATGAATACAGAGGAACCCGTCACCATCGGAAGAGCCGTCCTTATTTGTGAAATTCCTAGATATTTGCAGTGTCCAGTGTGGTATGTATTTTCAACCATTACATATTTTAAAGCACAGGAAACATAATCGTTCTCTACGTTTCTGAATCTAACTTTTGGTATTTGAGTAATTTAAGCGGAGAAACATTCTCGTTTTTCACGTTTTTTATCGAAATTCGCTAAAGTTTATCGCGCGAAATCTAAAATACGAAATTCGCGAAAGTTAATTCCTTTAATTCAAACATTTCTTACCATGAGATTCGGGAATTCCAATCAAGATGAAAATAATTTTCACAAACATTGCTCGTTCTTTTGTTTTGTGTCTAATATTCATGAAGATTTGCCAGACATAAAATCTTATGTTTGAAATATCAATAAAATGCGAAAATCACTGGATTTCATAGGAGTTGATTCTTGTAAAACACTTTCTTTGTGCTGTGCGAAGCGTGAAACTCCTCCCCCCTGAAACATCTTATTTTGTCATTCCCGAAGGTTCATTCCAAGATTTTTGCGAAGTCACTAAAGGTTCTTCCCTGAAAATTTTATGATTGGTGTGTACATTAAAAAGGAAAACATATTTATAAAACATGGAACACTACAGCACATATATCTTGTTGAGAAAAGTTTCGTATATAGCTAATAAAGTTCTAGCAGCGTATCTTGAGCTTGAACTTTTATAATGATAACAGCTATTTTCTAATTATAGTTATTCCGTGATTGTTGATCCAGTGGTTATGAAATGTGGTCACACAATCTGCAGCACTTGTTATGAGAGTGTTCTCAGAACTACCATTGTAAGAGTTGGAGAAAAAAAGAAATGCCCAATTTGCAAGGAAGAGCTGGACACTAAAAGAAAAACAAAAAATTTTAATCTTGAGGCAGCATTGATGAGTCTTAAAGCAAAGTGCAAATCATGTGAAAAGAAGGGTCCTTGGAGCATATCAACATACATGAGTGTCCAAATGATCTCATTACTTGCCCAAACAAATCATGCTCAGTAAGAACAGAGAGGCGAAACCTACAGGCCCACACATCTACATGTGAGCACAGAACAATCAATTGCAATCTTTGTGTAAAGACATTTGAGGCAAGGCATGGTCAACAGCACCTATCATCATGCATGGCTGCCTCTGCATCATGTCCTTTTGGCTGCACAGAAGAGCTATCAAGGTAATATTTATGACTTATTAGGTCACTGCCATTAAATTAGATGGTATTAAGCCCTGCAAAGGCTTGGGGTACAATGGGGAGGGTTGAAACTTAGAGTCATTAATTCTAAGCCACTTAGAGTTTTCTTTTAAAACTTAACAATTTTTCCTAAAATCTATAAAGGCCTGACCTAGCACAAGATTTTTTCTTGCAGAACACTCATATTAATGACATCATCATTTTCTTTCAAAGGATTTAATACTCAAATTCTATGAAAATGTTTATCTTGTATGCCTTGAAACTGTCTACCATTATGGTAATTGTCTTTTACATTGCTACATGCAATGTATAAACTTAAGAAGAACATGGTCAATGACAGCACCATTGCAATGTTGAAAGTTGCAGATCATGTTGTATAATCCTGCCAAAATTCATGGCCATTTAGCATAAAACAGAGATTTTATAATTGGGTGTCCAAATGGGCCCCCACCAGCTTCTTCAGATTCATAAAACTCAGCCTTTGTGGGGTTAGAAAACTTTGCAAATATGTAAAACTGCATGTGCTGAAATGTTTTCCTCATAAGTTTCCATTATACTATATCAAAAAATATTTTTCCACAGATCAAACTCAATTCTGCATACAAGTTTTGCCAACTGCTCTAATGCCATTCAGTCTTGTCCAATCAAAGGATGTTGTTTTAAAGGAAAGGAACAAGACTTTCAACAGCATTTTGAGGACTCAAAAGATGCTCATTTGGAGATGCTAAGGCATGAATTGCTCAAGCAGAGGGTTGGACAGCAAGAGGTATCCATTCTTTTGTTGTAAATAAATTATTAATCAATATGTTTCTCATTAGCAAACCTACAATTGCTTTATTGATAAAAATTGTATTGCTGTTATACTCACCTGTACAAAATGCTCCCTTCAAGAGAAAAGCAATGAACTTATGCAGCCATGACAAAAATATAAAGCCCTCTTGAGAACTGATACCTACAATAAAAGGTTTTTATACTATAAAACCTAAATTGATGCATATCCTGGTACAAAACATGACATCATGACATCATTAACAGGGCCATTTGGTAGTCATATTTAGTAAGAAGCTCAATCCCTTAATTGACTAGACTCCACTCTCAAGCCTCATTGTGAGTACCCCCTGGGCCTATATAGCCCAAATATAACCAAAGACCAATTATGAAATCGATCACCCCAGCCAGAGGTAACCCTCCTTTTTTAAAGTCTGATTCGCTTTCTTTATAATAAAAGTTTCTTTAGCTTCGTATTCAATCTATAAATCTATTACCAGAGCCAAATTTTCTTCAACATTAGCAGTTATATTTTGCAATTTCCTGTTAAAATCGATTGTACAATAATCAAAACATCAAATACACATGGCAAGATCACTGGGCATCGCGTATATGCAGCACAGTGGTGGTTGTGCAGTACAGCAGAGGGATATCATCACACCACTGTACTGAACATCCACCAATGTACTCAGGGTATCACTTCACCGTACTGATGATATACCTCTGCTGTACTGATGATATCCCTCTGCTGTACTACACAACCAGTGCTGCACTGCACAACCAGCGCTGTACTGCACATACATTATCTTGGGTTAAGATAGCACTCAAATTCATGTAAATTTATAGCTCTGAATCAGGGACTGCAAACAATATGAAATATTTAGTCTTTGAATGCAGGCAATGAGTATAATGAACTCGAACCAAGAAACAAAAGGTAAATAGTTAAGGAATTTTCAGCCCTCAAATTGGGCTACTCAAATTGGGCTGTTGGCTAGGAATTTTCAGTACTGAGTTTAAGCAAAAGAATGCATTGTAAAAGAATGCATGTATCCATACCTGAGTGACAAAATTGAGACTACTAAAAATACTTACTGAAAATTCCACCTTTCCAGTTGCAGATCTTAGAAATAAAAAGAATCGGCACCATCAGCTGGAATATTGATGAAACCAGTCTTCACTATGACATTATCTCATCCCCTGTGAAGAAAATGTGGAACAGTGAGTGGAGAGTCATTCTACGGAAGGCTGGAGAGGAGCACAACTTGTTTCTATTGGTGGACGAAACTATCCATACTTTTCTCATCCAGTTATTGTAAGTAAGCTTTTTATCACTGATTTTTAAATTATCAATAAATAAGAATAATCTAGTCTAGTCTCCGATTCGGCCAACTTCCTTTTCGCCCAGCATGCTAAGACATTTCACTCAACCTAAACCTATCATGGTCGTTTCACTCAACCTGAAATGAGATAGGCCTAACTGTTTTCCTTAGCTTATCAATTATTTGATTTGTAACTGGTAACTTTTTTAGTTACAAAATAAGTGATAAATAGCAAGTAAAAGTAACTTAGTTGGGCGAAAAGACCAGCTGGGGCGAAATGGAAGCTGAGTGAAACGGAGGTAGGGCAAATGGACCACACAACCAAGCGTAGCACATCATAGAAACTCAAGCTCGGTTGGGAGAGGTTTTATGTGATTCCCAGGACTAGGTAGGTAGGTGCTATCTGAACAAGAAATCGGTTAATGACCTCCTAAAACTTACCCTTTTCGTGTTCTCTTGTCTAGGCATTTGAGCGGCAAAACTCCAGCATTTATGTTTAAAAATAAAATCCAAGGTTTTATTCACCCAGAGGCCGAAGAAGAATGTGTAAATTTTTCACAATAAAAATAAATGAGACAGGACACGCGTGACTATGCTCACATTGAATTGAATTGATAAGCTGCCATTTGAGACTCTCTTGTCTCTCAGTAGACTCACTACATCAGTCCCTCAACTTTGTTAGATGCTGTTGTTGTTGCTTTTTAAACGTAAACTAGAGACTTGTTTGGCAAGTCTGTGTCTCTGGTTTCTCGTGTCCCTAGCTTCCGGCCCCCCACAACTTATTTGTTAATTATTGAACGACATCATTTTAGGTTAGATAGACAAGTAAATAAATTAAGAACATCATTGTGGATTTTCTAACCTTGTTTAATTTTCCAGTTATATTTCGGCAACCATTGACTGATGCCATTGACCATTGTCAAACTGTGTTACAAGCTTACAACTCCACTGTGCGATTTTGAAAACCAATAGCAACAAAATCGAATTCTGCAACAGCAGCAGCAAGTCTCTAAGTAGCTATATCTTCAACAAATGAAAATTTGAAAGTAAGGAATTGCTAAGGAGTTTTGAGCACCCAACATTGGTTTTTTTTACAAGAACACTTGGCTTCGATTTCAGCCTGCCTGTTTTTGTTTTAGAAGCGACTTTTCACCAACTTATACCCCCTACCTTTCTCGAAAACGAAAACATGTTCAAATGTTCAAATCCGTTTCAGGGCAAGGGCTTTCACTGGCTTCACGTTGATGAATTCTACTATCTCAAATTGTTTCTGAGATGGCAAATGATTGAAAATCCCAAAATACTTCTGAAAATGAGGAAATTAACGAAATTGAATGAAAATTCTATCCAGAATCTGAAAGTTGTCCTTAACCTAGTTTTGCGTTTTCAAGTCAAGGAAGCAAATCACATTTATGTGCATTCCCCAGTTGCTTGTGCACATTTTTCGCTACTTCCCTGTTTCGAGGGTCTTTCATTTGACTTTCATTGCCCATGAGGCACCCATGTTATGACTTTATTTTCAAGGTTTTTGATGTCAAGATCCTAAAATCTTGCCCGATTTTATAGATATTTTAAAAAATCCCAACAATGCAAAACGACATTTGAACATGTGAAACACCCCTAAATATACAAAAATGATAGGGTGATTGCGAACGAAAGAGGAATACACACTTTTTTATCAGAATATTCTAATTTTTGCCGTGGCTCAAACTTTTCTATTGTTATTCTTAAATTTTCATTGTTCTTTGGCAATTTTGAGCCTGAATATTCTTATAGACTTTATTCTTATAAAAAAAGTGTGTAAAGCCCATACAGATATCAAATATCCCATCTGTTTACCAGGATCTTTTCACAGACATCCAAGAACGATTACATTGGCAACACTTACACTTATGAAATGAAACAAAATGAATTTCAGACAACATTGCCGTGAGAAGTTACGATGTTTTTTCTACTTTTTAGGATCGAAGTAACAGATTCTCAAAAAGCTACAAAACGCCTCGGATCTGATCAACTAATGTTGCTTTGTAATGGTGACGCTAAAGGAATAAGCCTTGGAAACATTTGCCAAAATGAAAACCATCAAACAAATGTTACTATCTGGATTATTGAACACTATGAGTAGCTAAATGCTAAGTCAAATACGGGCTTTTCTTATAAAGAACCTAGCTCAAGGCCTAGTTCTTAAAGTTGCTTATTTTTGGACTTCTTTTGAGACAATTGTAGTTCCACAAGTTCTTTAATAGTTCCTTGATTTTGAATGCATGTTCAGTTTCATGTACTATACAGAGACACTTGATGTGAGCAAAGCTCGAAACTACTCTCGAAAACATTTGATACCTCCGTAACGTACAATTCACACGTTTTTTTTATAAGAAACCGGTTTATTAGAAACCTAGAACTAGACACCCAAAAAGTTAAGAAACTTTTAGAACTAGGAGGAAGAAGTTTAAGAAACTGTAGAAATTTTTGCGTCCGTTTTCCAACATACTGATTCACATTTGTGGAGGTAGTAGTTCTCAAGCATTTCCGTTCAATTTCTCGCACCAGCGTGGCTAATTCTGTGCGATTTCTCGCATCTGAAACTAGCAGTACTGGTTTCCGTGTATCTCACAGAAGGATTTTTGTCGTTTTTACTGCAATTTACTCAATTCATAAAGAAACTGTTAAGAAACTTTTAGAACTAGAATTGGACCAAAAATTAAGAAACTTTTAGAACTAGGCCCCAAGCTAGGTTTCTTATAAAAAAACGTGTATGTGATTTTAGACTGCCAATGAAAGGAACCGGCATTGTAATTCTTGAGTGTTTACAGTCATAAAACTGTTCAACAATAAAAAGTTCTTTAGTTATTTTCTCTCTAGCACTATAAGAGTTCTTTAAATTTTCAGGCCTTCTACATGTAGGTTCCTTATAGAAAAGCGTGTAGCTTGTTTTCAGAGCAGCAATACACGATATTTTATAAAAACTTAGCTTCCATGTCAGCCTGCCTGTTAAAATTTCTGAAGTAATTTTTCTCAAACTTGTCACCCCTATCCTGGTGAAAAACATGGGCTACACGTTTTTTTTTATAAGAAACCGGTTTATAAGAAACCTAGAACTAGACACCCAAAAAGTAAAGAAACTTTCAGAACTAGGAGGAAGAAGTTAAGGAAATGTAGGAATTTTTGCGTCCGTTTTCTAACATACTGATTCACATTTGTGGAGATAGCAATTAGTTCTTAAGCATTCCTATGCGACTTCTCGCACCAGCGTGGCTAATTCCGTGCGATTTCTCGCATCTGTAAGCAATACTGTATTCGGTGTATCTCACAGAAGATTTTTCGTCATTTTTTCTGCAATTCATTTCAATTAATTAAGAACCTGTTAAGAAACTTTCAGAACTAAAATCGGGCCAAAATTAAGAAACTTTTAGAACTAGGCCCCGAGCTAGGTTTCTTATAAAAAAAATCGTGTACGCGCTCATTACCCTCGGTACCAGAGCCTCAAGATTGGAACCGCAAAACAAAATAATACTTATTATTTTTTTTTATTTTGTTTTGCGGTTCCAATCTTGAGGCTCTGGTACCTAGGGTACGCGCTCATGAGCTTTGCTTGTGCATAGCTACACGCTTTTTTTATAATGAACCACTTTATAAGGAACCTACATGTAGAAGGTCCGAAAATTTAAAGAACTTATACTACTAAAGAGAAAATCATTAAGGAACTTTCGAGTGTTGAATACTTTTATCACTGCATATAATCAAGAATTAGAAAGCCAGTTCAATTCATTTGCAGTCGAAAATCACATAAATTGTACGTTAAGCATGCGTATCCAATGTTTCTTTGAGTAGTCTCTAGCTTTGCTCACATGCAAATGTCTCTCTTTTATTGTTAAGGCCACAGTATGTGCAGTTAAAATAAAGGAACTATTAAGGAACTTTTGGAACTACAATTGCATCAAAAGAGGCCCGTATTTACTTTATGTTTTTTTGTTTTATGTAATGGCCACGAGGTAGACATGCTTTTTGCTCCTCGTGGTATCGTCTTAGTTATGTAAGTAATTTGTATCTGTAAGTTGTCTATTGTATTGTAAGTTTTATTGCAATATATATAAAAAAAAGAGGCCCGAAAATAAGGAACTTTAAGAACTAGGCCTTGAGGTAGGTCCTTATAAAAAAAAGCGTGTAAAAAATTTCGGAGAGAGCAAAAACATTTGGACCCAAATTTCGTTCTTATAAAACAACATGTAGTAATTTCGCTTTTATTTCCTCAATAACTATTTTACTGCAATACAATAATATGATATGTTAGTTGAGCAGTAACTTCACACAGCATTACACGTTTTTTTTTTATAAGAAACCTGGCTCGGGGCCTAGTTCTAAAAGTTTCTTAATTTTTGGCCCAATTTTAGTTCTAAACAGTTTCTTAATTTAATGGAAATAAATTGCACTAAAAACGATAAAAAAACGTGAATATAGCAAACAAATTATTAATATTATTGTTTTACAAAGAAATAACCATGCTGGTGCGATAAAATCGCACGGAAATGCTTGAGAATTGATTACTACGTCCAAAAATGTGAAATCAGTATGTTGGAAAACTGACACAAAAATTTCTTAAGTTTCTTAACTCCTTCTTCTAGTTCTAAAAGTTTCTTAACTTTTGGGATGTCTAGTTCTAAGTTCCTTACAAACTGGTTTCTTATAAAAAAAAGGTGTATCATATTTACTCAGAAGTGTTAAATTAAACATATAAACATTTGACGTAAACATGTAATTAAGCATAGACACTTCACTGTCCATCGAACTGATGATGGACAATAAGATGTAAGATGTGTCTTGTCAACTGAAAACTCGTGTTTTTCCTGTCGTTTGTTTCCTGAAATTTAAAAAATCGCTCCGGGTGGGGGGTGATGGTACTTAGCAAAAATAAGGAACTTTAAGAACTAGGCCTTGAGGTAGGTTCCTTATAAAAAAAGCGTGTAGCTACTTTTGATAAACATTTCTTTCTTAAAACAACTCGTTTTTTTTTTGGAAACACTATCGAGATTTAAGTAGATTTGCTTCAAGAAATCAGGGTTGAGTCGAAGGGTCAGTTTTTGTTTGGCTCTCCGATATTTTCTGACGATAATTCTGCTGACATTTCTATTTTCACTTATCGATTTTTTCTTTTTCTTTTTTTATTATGATAAATTTATTCTAGTTTCTTTTACTTATATTGTAACAATAGATACACTATTATAAGTAGTAGTATGTATATTATGTTACTAGGACCTTAAATGGTTGATGAAATTTGAATTGAATTGAATTGAATGTTATCGATTCTACTTGTTCTTTTTTCTGCGTTTCAGTAAAGTCCTATGTAGTTTTAAACTTGATTAGTGAGAAGCACACACAGAGAGAAAGCTCGCTAAAAAGATATGTACAACCAAAATCTAAGCTAATTAAATAAAGTACACCATAACAGTAATCACGTCGTGTTCGGCCACTTTGTCAACTCGGTCAATTGTAGGGGAAGAATAAGTGAAGCCTGCCACCTGGCTGCCACTGTTTACTTGCTTTTTTCTCATAAGAGCACTTAGCTTCGATTTCAGCCTGCCTGTTTCTTATTTTTGATTTTTCACCAATATTTCACCCGCTACCCTTCTCGAAAGATGCATGTTTAAAATGCGTTTTCAGCAAGGGCTTCACACCTGTGAACTTTTCTTGTGTGTATCTCAAAAAGATAGCAATAAATTTCGACCCAAATTTCAGCCTGGTGTTTCTTATAAAGGTTGTTCTTGTAAGAAAAAAAGACGCCGTGTAGCCTGCGGTTTAGCCATTTCCCGGAACACACTATTTCGGACAAATCGGTTGATAACGAGGATGATGGCTCCCACAAAAAAGAGGTACGCTGTGTTGAAAAGTTCCCTATCTAAAAATTTCACAGTACTGGAGTGTTTCATGAATGGTATTCTTGTGATTCTTGTGAAAAATAACGTGTAATCAAACAATGCGTGTGCTGTAGTTTATAAGATAGAGAAATTGAAATAGTATTCAAACATGTCTCTCATATTCCAAGCATAGTTTTCACTTGACGAAACTTAGAGCTTGCTATTTCTAACGAACAAGTAGCATCAACTATCTGCTTTATGACGTGAATTTGTGCTGCTGAAAAAGGCTGTGTTTCGATGTCTATACTTTCTGATGAAAAACTGTCATTTGGTTCAAACTCATCAACGGACTCCATAGCAACTGCGTAGAATTGATCAACTGAGATCGGATCCCTTGGGTCGCGCTGAGTTTCAAAATATTCATGCACTGTGCTGGTGTTGAAATTTTTAAAGATCCCTTCAGCCCATAGTTGGTTTGGGGTACGTTGCCGTGCACTTGAAAGCTTGTGGCAGTTCCACTGTTCAATAAAACTCTCGATACGGTATTGAAGAACGGGCAGGAATATTAATCTCAAGCAATGTCGTTGTTTAAGATCTTCTGGGGAGTAATCTTCAGATAAAACAAGGTCATCAAATTTGTCTAAAAAGGGTTGCGTGACACAGTGTCGCACATCTACCCATAGTCTTTCGATTCTTTGATTGTGGACAGATTTACCTATCAGGTGGGCTTGATGGGAGCCTCCCCACTTGTTGCTAATAAGCTGTCCGATTTCGGAGTTCTCTCCACCAGCGTCAGTTCTTATCCTTGAAGGCCATCCAAACCTGCTAGTAGCTGATAGAAACAAGTTTGCCACTGTATCGGAGCTGTTGTTATCAGTTGCATACAAGTAGATAACCCGTCTTGAGTAGCCATCTATGCAGCCATGAATAACGATTCCAGCAATTCTTGAAGAAAAAGCAATAGATTATATTGTAGCTAGCTACATCACAATCGTCGTTCCTATGTTTTCCCATTCCCCATTTCCCAATCCCCGTTCCCCCTTTAAGACCTAGCCAAAACTACAGTATGACAATATGTAATATAATTTTGTGCTATTACTGAATATTGACTTTTTTTTTTATACTGCAAAATAAAAGGATATGCAAAATGCCTAAGAAAGAGATTGAAAGATACAAAATTACAGAAAGGAAACACAGGGCTTAAAGGCAATTCTTTTCCTCCAGCACTGAAAAACCCTAAAATAGTTTTACTAAGGAGTTCTAGGCCAACGTTTTGTTAACGATTCGCAGTCCTTGTGGGATCATCTTTGTAAACGATTCTCCCCGATTCTCATCGCCATCAATTCGAAGAAGAAATCTGTTAGGCCAACCGAAAGCTATATAATCCGTAAGGCAGTCATCGTCATCAGAATCTTTTATTCCTGAGCGATGATTTGTTGAATGCAATCCTATCCAAGCATCTGCAGCTTAAGCGATGCTTTGCAAACTATTTATGGTATTGAAGGCTAGGCTATTATTTTACTTTTTTGAAGTACCCGAGGGGCAATTCACTCCTTGAAAGTCTCGTACACCTTTGCTGGAAGTCCTATTGTTTTCTCGAAAGTCCCTTGAAAGTCCTTTTGTTTTAATGGAAATCTCGTACGCCTTTTTGCAGAGTGAAATGCCCCTCGGAAGTACCTAATACCTTACAGCCAAGAAGTAAGAAGGGCAAGACTAATGCTAGACGATGAAGAAGCTCTCCGCCATTCCTCTCTCATACTGAAAATTGAACTCGATCGACATGGACAAAAGGACAATCGATTAATGAGGGAGACAGAAGAACAATTCATTTATTACATTACAATAGATTACAATAGACAAACAATACTTTTGCAATGCATCATCACGAACAATCAAACAATGCCTAACTGGATGACAGGAAACATGAATTTTGCCCTTTAGCAACGAAAATTATAATAATAGTAATTAACAGATTGGTTAGCTTGGTTAAAATCCCATTTAGCTAATATGAACACGATTTCATAAATAAGATCAACGTACTTTGCGAGTTTATGGTTACCATCGATATGCCAAACGCACATTGGTGCCTGCACAGCATAACGTCGGCGGAAAATCTGTCTTCGGGGATTTAATGATCTTGAATGATCAGCCATTCTTATCATAGAAGATCTTATCCTCTTTCTCGTAACCCAGATGCCCTTTGCTCTTAGTTTTCCTTCCAGCATAATCACGCCGAGAAAAGGATTTGAATGCCAAATCTCACATACAGCATTGTCTAAAATCTCGTCTGTTATAACAACATCTTTTGGAAAGGAAAGATCGTATGTTTTTTTTTCTTCTTTTGATGGTTTCTTTGCTGACACCTGTACGAAAAAGATGACATTTTCAAAGATGAAACAAGACAACAAGGATAGCCTTACATACGCACAGTTTAGATTAAGCGAGGCAAAGTGATGTGGATGGCCACTTTTCCTATATTTTTCACAAAATACTACGATAGCTATCATGTTGCCAAGAAGCATTGATTTCGGCTAATTATCAATAGCCACGTCAAAGTTCCTTTTTTCAATTTTAATTTTAAAAAAAATTTTCGAATTTATTGTGAATTTGAAAAAGATTTGGTGCATTACTCAAGTTGCCTACCATTATCCAGAAAAATTTTGCGCCGAACCAGACCTTTTTGAAAAGGTCTACTGGCTAAATGTTTGCTGCAACACTTGCAAGTAGCAAGTCTTTTAAACGGCCATTACATTTTCCTGTATTTCACATTTTCTCACAGCTTACCTTATGTTCCATCTCTCTTTGTAGTATGCGTTACATTTCTCTTTGATCTCGGCTATTTTACCTTCTTATATTAAGAATGTATCCTATATCATAATGTAAAAGCAAACTCTTAATACCCTAGCCCAGCGTGGTGAAAGGGTCATTTTTCATGCCTTGATTGGTGGTGTTAAAAAGCTTGCTGGTAAAGGTGAATAGCAACTCTTGCCATCATGCCTTGAGCGACACACCAATAAGAATGATAAATAAATTTCGCAATGAAAATGGTTGTGGTCTTTTAAATTGCAAAATATCTCTGAGAAATTGTGAAAAGTATTGATTATTTATTCATGATTTGCATTTTGAAACCTACATACCAAGAATACTTGCGATCGATGGGACGCTGAATCCTAAATCAAGAAAGTGCTCCAATGTGTTCCTTGATATGAATTTTTGGGGCCTTCCTCTTGCCCCATTCCTGATCTCTGGTGCTTTGTATTTTGCTTCTTCTGTTTCGATTTCGCATCTGGCGACAATCCTGTCCATCAATGATGCCAATTTTCCTTTAAGGCCCTCTATTTTAGCCTTTATCTCTTGTTTTTCAACATCCGAAAGACTTAGCGAATTGATTGCTACATGAAACAATGCAAGAACAGCGGAAACGTTTGCAATTGCAATACTGAGTTTCATTCTCCATTTTTCTGACTCCTGCAGCTGTGTGTGCTCAGACTTGAGGTATGTTTTGACTTCTGTCTTTATAATTTTACTTTCCTCTAAAATAGCGATAGATTCTTCAATAGTCAGACCTGAAAGAAAATTTTGCCTAACTTCAGAATCATGTCAGGAGTAAAACAGAAAATACACAAGCGCTTAGCGTATAAGCCTGCCTCAGACACGAGCTGTAATTGCTAGTTTTCTTTTTATAAAACAGAATTTATAGTCAGATTGCTTGAATCGGAAATGATTTTTTACAAGAAACTGGTTTATAAGAAGCCTAGTACGAAACACCCACAAAGTAAAGAACCTCGAAGAGAACTTCATACAGTTTTCTAAATGTCACCCCAAACAACATAGGAGCATTCGTGTCCAGCATATAAAAAGAATTTTGGTGCTTCTTCTTTTCCTCTTAAATGTGAGGGGAGTCTATAGGTATTTTTCTTATTACTAAAACTGACTTGTTATACTGAAAAGGGCTGTATGTTTCATCGGTCTATTTATCGCAAAATTAGGCCAGTTTCTTGTTGAGGGTGATTTCTGATATGTAGGCAGGGTTTTTCGCATCCATTGCGTTGTATGTCATTTAGTAAAGCCTTTATTATTATTTGTTATTTACACGTTCTGTTGAAAAAACAACATTCATAAGAAAAACAAGGCATAGATGTAGGCCCTATTTTTAACGATCTTTAAAACCTTTTGAGGCCTTAAAACGATCTTTGAAACAATCTCTAATTCCGAGCAGTGAAATGCCCCTCGATCAAAAAATTAAAAAATTTGACGTATCAATTGATTACTAACCTGGTTGTGCGCAAACTTTGTGTGAGAGGAGAATAAAACAAGAAAGGTAAATCAGTACACGTGCAGAATTCATAGTTTACTGTGAACAAAAAACGAACAATGATAACGACCGTTTCAAAGATGAAATCTTTATATATGAAATTGTTGTTTCCAGATGCGTAATGCACAAACCTTCAATTTGCGAGTGGGATGTTGGTTCCTGTTTCTACATGAACATAGTTGCTATAAGATTGTCCTCCTGATGATGATTATGAAGATTCTCCTCCTCAGAAACATCATAATCACAAGACCGGAACCAACATAATCATAATAATAATAATAATAATAACGAATCAACACCATCACCTCATCAAAGTCATCATATTATGATAATCGTCATAATCATCATCGTCGTCATCGTCATTGTAATGGACACGTGAGTACTTATAATAGGTTTCTTTGCAGTGGCGTAGCCGACGGTGGATACCTTGAGGGCGTACCTCTAAGGGCCCCCGCTGATTGGGGATCAAGAGGGGGCCCCCAACCTTAAAATTAGGTCAGAATGAAGTCATCATTTTTAAGATGAAATGTATTTTCTTGTAAGAAACTGCTTGTAAGACCTAAAAGTTATAACAATATGCCTATGAAACTGTCTTTTGTACAGGTACTGTATGTTTTAGGTACGTACTGTGGTTACATACTTTTTTGCTAATTTGCTGAATCATGAGGAACATATGGCCTTCTTTAACGATTTGAAGGAGTGTAATCTGGCAAACTAAAAGTAACGGAAATACAAGTGTCCGAAAATCTTCTCTAGGTACATATTTTCAGTTCCTTAGTCCCTTTAATTAGACGGAGGAACAAGGGGCCCCAGTCCCCTTTCTTTACTAAGGGCCCCGCATACCTCCGCTACGCAACTGTTTCTTTTGTTGCTTAGTCAAGAAGATGATGAATACCTCAACATGTTATCTTCGTATTTACCCAAATGCTTTAAAATAAAAGCGAATTTCCAACCTTAAGAACAACTTTCGCATGGTTGCCAGTTCCTTTGTTTTTCCTTCCATTTTAGATGTATTTTCCGTATTTAAATAGTCCAAGGCTTCTCTTTGCGTGTCATTTTTGTACTTTATTATGTATTTAGTGCCGGTAGTTTAGTTTTTTTTAGATATTTTGTATTAAACACTATAATTTTTTTCAGGTTAGAGGCCATTTTCGCCTAGATGCCTTATTCATAAAAAAAAGTAATACGGTTACATTTTTGCTTCGCGTTCTCGGTTTAGTGTCAGTGGCGTAGCCGACGGTGGTTACCTTTAGGGCATACAACTAAGGGCCCCCGCTCATAAGAGGCTCCAAGGGGCCCCTAACCTTAAAATTATGTCTTTATGAAAAGATCTTTCTCGATGAAACGCGCGTCTTTTCTTACATGACAAACTGCTTATAGGCCTTATAAGTGAGAAAGTCATTGATATTGCAAAGTTGATGCTTTAGAGCAGGTGTAAAGTGGTTGTTGCAACCGCCGAAAAAATACGAACGTCCAAAAAGCTTTCGATATACCATAGTCAATAGACTATGGATATACTTGCAGTTTCCTATTTCCTATTTCAGCTTCCTAGTTCCTTATTGGACATGGTAACAAGGGGCCCCAGTCCCACTACGTCACTAAGGGCCCCACAGACCCCCGCTACGCCACTGTTTAGTGTCGTCTCGTTCGTATGCAGTCTCGTTTCTATTTATGGTCTTATCATCTCCTGATGTCATTCATTCAGTATCTTAGCTATTTTCTTACTGTAAATTTATTCATCCATTTCTTGTTTACTTGTTAATGTTGACGCTCGCTGTTATGCTTGCGGCGTTGTATGTTATAAATATGGTCCGTCCAGCACATGTCCAACGTCACTATGTTAGTTAGTACATTTATTAACACCATCAAATTTAATGTATTCTAGCCCAGTTTGTGGATTTGATTTGATCTTAGTTTGGTTTTTACAGTTACAAAGTGACATTAAAGGGAATTACTTTTGTAATCGAAGAGAAGTTTGAGAAATCAGGTTCATCATCATCATTATCATCATCATCATCATAAAAGTTTATTAAACATATACGGTAGTACTCCGAAGAGAATTACTTTTTGTAATAGAGGAGAACTTGAGAAATCAGGTTCATCATCATCATCATCATCATCATCATCATCATCATCATCATCATCATCACAAGATTATTCAATGTAAAATCTTACAGGCGTACGACTATCGCACAATCGTGAGACGTAAGAGTTTCTTTTCCTACGATTATCGCACAACCATAAATACAAATGGTGACGTTTTGGTCGTAGCAGAGCCTTCACGATTACATTACTACGATTTAGTTATGATGTAGTCTTTCTTACAAGATATTTTGAGATATCAAAATGAAACATGCTTTCCAGACAATGGATACCTTTCCCAACGGTATATTTATTGGCAACGTGCGATTGTGTATTATCTCTCAACTTCACGCTCAAATACAATACTACAGTACTGTTGTGAACAAAAAAGCCTTTTCCGACTCCAGCGATGAAAAAGCTTTCATGTCAACAAAAGTCCCAAGACGAAAGTAGAATTTTAAGAGTTAAGAATGAAATTTCAAAGAACACGAGAGTTTCTGGTGATTTTTCAAGGATTTTCTGCCACTTAATAGATTATTCCAGGTGAATTGTAAATTTCTGGGTGGTTTTGGGTGCTCTTCATCAATTTATGGTTCGTTTTGAGTGCTTTTGGCTGGTTTTGGGCAATTTTGGGTTGTGCCGCGTTTTTGGTAAGTATGTTTTCACGTTTTCAGGGGTCAAAGACGTCAAAGGACACTAGGAGAATGTATTTAATTTTGAAATTTTACTCATATTCTTTCCGTTTTCAAGAAGAGTTCTTGCTTTGATTGTTTCCATAAATCGCCACACTAAACTTTGTGCTTTACTTTTTCAATGCATATGAAACACTACTAAGAGGCCATAAATTTTTCAGCTTTCAAGTCGAATGTTCCTTTCAAAATTGAGAGCACAAACGCACAAAATGAAAATCGTTCTGATATAGTGAGATATTTATTGTTCATGAAGGACATTTAAAATTAATGTCTGCGATGAGATAGGGATAGAATTTTGCGTCTTAAGTTGACACTAAAGCGTTTGGAATATTCTCAGTAGATCTGGAAATTTGGTTGCAAAAAATTTCATCGAACATCTACCATCGAACTGTTTCACTTTTATTTAGGCTGTTAATAATATGATTTTCGAGTGCAGACAGGGCATAGAAACGTTGCATTAGAATTCAAGTGGATGGAACACAGTCAGAGATACCATTAACCTCCGTGACTCACTAGCTCACTATCCCACCCAAGGTTTCGTTTTATAAAACTTGGCTTATATTTGACCTTCATCTTTCATATTATAATGATGATGATTATGATTATGATTTTGATGACATGAAGATAGTGATCATTGTGATGATGATGATGATGATGACGATGATGATGATGTTGATGATTATTATTATCATTATTATGATTTTGTTGGCATGATGATGATGATGATGATGATGATGATGATGATGATAATGATGATGATGATGATTATGATGATGATTATTATTATTATGATTTTGTTGGCATAATGATGATAATGACGATGAGGATGATTCTAATGGTGATTATAATATTATAGTTGATGATTGCGATGATGATAATGTTGACTGTGACACCCGTGATGCGGGTGAATATTAGTACCAGTTTAGCCTTGGAAAGACAAGCTAACACTCAGCTGCCTTTCAACTTGCAGCTGCCTTTTAACTTTCGCTAGAGTCCGGGAGGTTAGCTCCTCATGGCATCCCACAACCTCCCCGGACTCTAGCGAAAGTTCAGAAGGCTGCAAGTTAAAAGGCAGCAAGTTGAAAGGCAGCTGAGTGTTAGTTATTGTACTGTTACTGTTAGTAGATAATTCATTTTTTTTCGGAATTGTTTCAAGGACTTTTTCGCCAGAAAGGGGGTCGCGATCGGTTTGCGGGTCCTAACAAATGACTATTAAACATACTCAGCTAGGGCGAGCTAGGGTATGTAATTGAAATTAAAAATACTTTTATCAGTCCATACGTTTAATTAACATCATTAAGAGTGACAAATAGTATTTAGAATCAAAATCCAAAAGGTATTCGTATTCCAAATACAAGAAAAACCTGTGTTATCCATTATAGCTACTTTTAACACTACCAATCCAATTTGTACTCATACTTTGACTACTTGCAAACTACACGTTTTTTTATAAGAAACCTAGGTCGGGGCCTAGTTCTAAAAGTTTCTTAACTTTTGCCCCAATTTTAGTTCTAAAAGTTTCTTAACAGTTTCTTAATTTAATGCAAATAAATTGCAGTAAAAACAATAAAAAACGCGAATAAAGCAAGCAAATTACTAATATTCTTGTATTACAAAGAATTGGCCATGCTGGGTGCGAGAAATCGCACGGAAATGCTTGAGAACTGATTACTACGTCGTGTCGCCTCGTTTCAGTGTGTGGCCTCATTTCTGTTTATCATTTCATGGCTTCATCGTTTCAATCTCATTCAGTAAAGATGTTGTGTTAGTTAAATTTTATTCATTAATTTTGCATTTACTTGTTAAATGTTGTCCCTCGCTGTTATGCCCGCCGCGTTACTTATTAATATTGGTATGACATAAATCTGGTTCGTCTAGCACATGTCAAATCTCCCTTTGGTAGTAATTATGCATATTTACACCTGTCAACTATAAATCAAACGTAAAGTATATTTATAAATAAATAGATTACTTAGAGAACTTTTGATAAATCGGGTTAATGTACCCAGGGTTCTTGAGGAAAGGCCTTGCAGCAGAATTGTAACTGTTGGTGAGCATCCAATCAAACAATGACCTTTGTTATCATCGTTTTATCTATTGTAGTGCAACCTTAGACTGCGTTTACATAATCATCTTTCGAGAATGGTAATAATAATGATGATGACAATAATAATAATAGTAATAATAATAATTAAATTTATAATAATAATAATAATGAAAATGCTTATAATAATAATGATAATAATCATCATCATCATGGACATCATAATGTATTCATGATCATCATAATCAAGATCATGATCTCCTAATAGCAATAATTACGAGATTACGTAGATTATTTATCTAATCTATGTAGTTTTGTTGATGTTTTAGTTTTATTTTCAAAACTGCAGCCATACCTTGTAAGTTAGTGCATTTGCTTATAAAAAAATAATGATCATTATTTTCATCATCATCAGGACCATTGTTTTTGTAATAATGATCATAATCATCAAGATCATCATGATCATCGCCATCCAGAGGTCAAACATTTGGGATTGATTCCTGAAGGGCTGTATCAGTTGCCTATTTCTAAAATTGATTGTTCTGTAGAAGATTTCCGTACTACAGTAAATAGAGAATTCAATCAACTAGATGTTATGCAGCTTTAATACGAGGGGCATAAGTTAACGAGATTTTTTAAATTTTTACAAAAGAACAATAGAATTTTCTGAAAATTACAAAAGGATTTTGCAGATAACAATAGGATCTTTCATAAAGTAACGAAATTATCTCGAAAATTGTTTCAAGTGATTTACTACCCCTTACTTTAATAGATCTGTTTTCATTCCAAACACAAAAGTATCACGGCGTAGGCGCAGCCTCACAAGAATAGGTGAAACAATTCATTTCGTTTCATTACAATTCAATATAGTTTAAATTCAAATCTAAATTTGTTAATAATTACAAGTACTATTTACCGATTATATTCCCCGGTGGAGGTTCTTCAATGATTCGGGTGGGTACATGTGAGCAGCTCTTTCAGGTAGCATTTTTGCTGATTTTAGTTTTCATTCGGGTGTCATCGAGCAAAATTTGTATGTACTTTGGAAACATTTTTCTCTCCGGTATTCGCGTCATATTGAAATCACGGTAGGCATGGGGCTATGGAGTGAAATGAAACAAAATGATTTCCAAGGGATTTTTGTTACATAAAAAGAAATCCCAGCAACGGGTGTACAAGACTGCGAGGAGTCCCCAAAGACCCTTTTTAGAGAAATTTAGTAATCTTTTTTGATGTAGCCCGCAAACCGAGAGTTGCATGCATTCGACTCTAAATCAGAAATTAGCATGTTTTTCTTTGACCAATTCAGACGCGCCTGTCCTGGACAGTGAGCTAATCTGAAAAAGAAGTGGAGGAATAATCCATGACAGACCACCTTGCGTGAAAAATTGAAGCTGTTCAACAGGCGGATATGGACCAATGATGTAAAATCCCAAGACAAATAAATCATAAAGTGAACAGAAAAAAAAACAGCAGCCAAAAAAAAGAAAGGATATTCTCCCTTTTTTGAAAAGTAGACAAAATTCCAAATTTCGTTTATACGTATTTTTTTATTAGAAACTAAAAAATGACCCAGTACTAAAAGTTTCTTAAAATGTTCAGATTTTAAGTACTGAAAGTTTCTTAAGAGTTTCTTGAATAAACATATTGGGAACATAGTTATTCTATCTTACTGATATTCCAAAACCATTTATCCATCGTATTTCAATGCATATGGGTTTCCTGTTTGTCTGCTTGTCACAGAAATGCTTTATCGCAAACGAAAACATGGGAAATATAATAAAAGTTTTCGCTGTCTGAGGTTAAAAGTTTCCTATTTAAAAAATTTCCAGTACACGTTTTTCTTTTATAAGAAACCGGTTTATAAGAAACCTAGAACTAGACACCCAAAAAGTTAAGAAACTTTTAGAACTAGGAGGAAGGAGTTAAGAAATACTGATTTCATATTTGTGGACGTAGTAATCAATTCTCAAGCATTTCCGTGCGATTTCTCGCACCAGCATGGCTAATTCTTTGCAATACAATAATATTAATAAGTTGCTTGCTATATTCACGTTTTTTTATCGATTTACTGCAATTAATCAAGAAACTGTTAAGAAACTTTTAGAACTAAAATTGGGCCAAAAATTAAGAAACTTTTAGAACTAGGCCCCGAGCTAGGTTTCTTATAAAAAAAACGTGTAGTGGAGTTTCTAAAATTTTAACGAGTACCTGTTTTATTTTTTACGTTCAAAAATAAATAAAATGGTGCACGTGCAATTCAAAATATTCGCCAATGGCATTTAACAAGGATTCGGTTTCATTTGTCATGAGATATATGAATTTTTGTTCGTTTGTTGGAATAGATTTAAAGAGGGGGCAGAAATCTTCAAATTTTTAAAGAAAAGTTTTCGTTCTAAGATATAGTTGTTACAGCATAATAAAATATGTGTTTCATTCTCTATGTTTCAAGTAACATCCCATAAAGCAACAAGACATGACTGGACTGCAAGAATTTTGTGCATGCGCATGCGCCGAGATGCGATGACATGATTTCATGATATCAGCAGTTAGGTATTTTTGAACCAACAAGTCAAGTACAAGTCAGTATTTTTGAACAACAAGTCCCCGACAAGTCAAGCAAAGTAGAGCTGAACGCACAATGGACCGTAGGCTAAATGAACTAAGAGATCAACTGAATGTCGCCCTCGAAGACGACAGTGATAACGAATCAATCCAAGAGCAGAACGAGAACGCCCCAGACCGAGCTATTGAGAGGGCAAGAACATTCTTTGGCAGACGAAGAGCACCTTCATCCAGACCAGGCACAACAAGTGAGATATTTGTTTTCTTTACTTCCTTGTAATGTATGTAGGTGATGCTGATGCAATTTACGTCCCTTCAAGCATTGCATTGTAAATCTCTCATTTTGGTCCAGTGCAAGATAATACCTATATGGTAGTTTAACATAAAGCTTCGAGAAATAGACCTCTATTCTAACAGCTAAGTCAATTTACAATCAAGCGGTAGTATTCTTCCCCTTACCCAATTTAGTTTGCGGCATTAATTTTAAAAGTTTATAGCGATGGTTTAAAAAAAAATTTTCCCCAGAGCTGTCTCAAAGTTTTGGTGATTGTTATGACATAAAGCCTTCATCTTCTGGGAGTTTTTATGAACCACTTTTTAGCTAGATATTCTGGTCGTAGGAAAGTGCTTTTTGGCCGCAAATTGCAACATATGATATATTACTCTGAATTTGACGAAGTTTGAAAGAGAGAAGCTGAATTCGACTGACAACTGTACTTTTTTGCCCATTTCGCAATGATATTCGACTTGTTTTCCGCTGTCCGCAATGAGTATTCTACAAAAAGTCCTTTCTGGTTACTGCGCGTCACTTGGGCCATAACCGGTGAGAGGATGTGGGCTCAGCTTGGAAAATCAAAAGACAATTTTGAAATCAAAATCAAAACCAACTAGAATAATATATCATATGTTCGTATCTGCGACCAAAAATTGAGTCTGCCTGTCTGCGGCCAAAAAGCACTTTCCTATGGCCAGAATACCCGGCTAAAAAGTATTTCATGGATCTCTTGACTATTTTTAAATATAATAACAAAAAATCACGTCAGGGAAAGTAGAATGTTGAGTTTCTAAATGCTTATTCATAAGAACAAATTTTATCGGAAACACCAGGCTGAATTTGAGTCACCATATTTTGCCATCTCCGAATCTATTTGGGATACCCACAAGCAGCGTGAAGCCTTTGCCCGGAAACGCATATGAAACATAATTTAAAGAACAGTATAGTGCATTATAACTTCGTGAAAAGTCACTTCAAAATCACAAACCTGGCAGGCAGAAACTTCGAAGTGTATAATATCCTGTATAAAGATTCATATTATAACCTTCTAAGTTAGTGCGGATCCAAGGCAGGATGCGACTACTTTTGTTTGCTTCATCATTGTGGGGCGGTTGAAAAGGGAAGGGGGGAATATTTCTAAGTTTTATTTACAATCTTTTTTTTTATAAGAACAATTTTATAAGAACACGAGCCGGGTTTTTGCCCAGATTTTAAGAACAAATTAAGAACAAATTGAGGCAGGCATTTTAAAAGCCCTAAGAATATCAGATAAATATGTAAGTACAACAGCCAGGCTGAACGCAGGGGTTATTCTAAGAAAAATTTACAACACCACAAACTTTAAGGCTGATAAAAAAATTTTTGTAAAGCGTTATATAATTCTGCTGTTGACAAAAAGAGAATTGAAACAACTTCAGTGTTGTTAGTTGGGATCCCTTCAGCGCCATATATATTTCCCTATACCTAGCATTTAGGCCTAGCCTATGAAGTTTTTTTGGAATCAGGGCCTCTTTTAAGGGAATAAAACTAGGGGGGCAAAAATTTAAGGGGCTTATTGTTCTATTGTTTTATCTTCGGCGCTTTCTTTCACAGTGCGAGTGCAGCAGTCTTGGCAAGGTCGTTCTTCTCTTAGTCTTTTTTACAGGAATTCTTGCACAGCCAATGGTGCAGAGCTGGGGAAATAACTAGGGGACAACTCTACTTCAGTTGAGAATTTAATCAAGTTACACTGATGCTACAGCTGACTGTAAATGCGGCGCAGGCGTACAGCGTCTGAGGTGCTCCTAACTAGGAGGGTCTGGGGGCATGCTCCCCTGGAAAATTTTTCAAAATACAACCTTAAGATTGGCCAAGATTGGCATTTTTTGGCAGTTTTCTTGTACTACGGGGCAACTTCATATGAAACTAGGTGGGCAATGATAGGGACGACGGGGGCATTTGCCCTCTAGTTACTATGTTAAAAGAGGCCCTGTTTGGAATAAGGATTATTTGGCATTTTCTGCTGAAGATGTGAAGAGTAGGAATGAGGTTGCATTTTTTGCTTGAATTATGGGATGTGCATTCGAAAATAATCGTTGGATGAATTTGCTGTCAAGTGTTGCATTGGGCCTAGACAAGAAGATAGCCAACTAAGATAAAAAAATTAAAACATTTTAAGATTAAGGACAGCATAATTCTTTTGTTATGTTTAGTTTTTGTTTTAACTTGGTGTTTTAATGTTTTAACCTTCTTGTTTTGCCAAAAGATATCTAGTCTGCTGAAAAAAATATTGCAAGTCGATTTTTTACAACACCACAAAATATAAATCACAGCACCACAAACCAGATTTACAGTTCCACAAAACGGCAACAAAACCACGTTAGAATAACCCCTGGCTGAACGTAAAAAGCAAACAGAAAAGGAAATATAGACAAGAATGTTGCATTTTCACACAAACCTAGTGCTATCCCAGACATTCATTAAAAAATATAGATATCCAAGCAACCAAGGAATTAAGAACATATTAACAACATTTCAGGCTCAAAAATGGCAAAATTTAAGAAAAGCCAGCCTTGATCAAATTTCCTGGTTCTTATAAAAAAGAGAGTGTATGCACTTTTTTTTATAAGGAACCTACCTCAAGGCCTAGTTCTGAAAGTTTTTATTTTGGGCCTCTTTTGAGACAATTGTAGCTCCAAAAGTTCCTTAATAGTTCCTTAATTTTAACTGCACATACAGTGGTCTTAACAATAAAAGAAAGGCATTTGCATGTGAGCAAAGCTCGAGACTACTCAAAGTACGCTTAACGTACCGGATACATGCTTAACGCTTAATGTACCACTAGTACCACTAAAACTGGAGGGGGGGGCGGAGGGGTGGATATTTGTTTCACGAAATGGCTTGTTAGTGCAGTTCTATCATATATATGACATTTACGGTGTAAGAAATAATAGATATCTCAACGAAAGACAATTTTTTCTAGTTGATGTTTTTTCTTAACGTTTGTTCTGAAAAAGAGTCCCATCGTCTGGCACTAGATAATTTTTTTTTCTTGGAAATAAATTTTCAAAAAGTCTCATATTAGCGGGAATTTGTTAAGAATAGAATGAAAGGGTATGTCGTACTTTCATTTTTTGGGAAAATGGAAAGGTCAGTATAAAATGGCTTCTTTCATTGCTCGGTAACTTCGTAATTGACCCTGATATACACGTTTTTTATAAGGAAAACCTTTACTTTTGTTGTCATACACTTGATCACGTGACCTACAGTTTACCATGTTTGGAGGCAGGTCAACAAAAACCAAATTCCAACACCCATAAATTCGTCGAAACAAGTTAGATCGCAAAGAGTCATACATCAATCGATTTGCCTTGATCAGCGCTTTCATTTGGTATATAATTGATGGCGTCAGCAAAAAATACGATGTATGACATCATACATCTTTATGTTAGAAAACGAAAGTTAGAAAACGAAGCAAATTTGCTGTAAAAAGTATCATTTAAATATATTTGACGACAGGAACAGTATAAGGAACTTTCAGCCTCATTTTGCGAAAAAATTAAGTAACTCTAGCCTCAACTTCCTTTGCATACATCAGACTTCTCACAAACATATGAGCAGTTTGAGAGTCTGGGTTTCTTATATGTAAAGAGTTTCTTATATAAAAAAAATACGCTTATAAGTATGGAAATGGAAACGGGGTGTGATTCTTCAGCTGGACAGGACCTCTTGTTTGTTATCTGCAGGTTGAAAATTCGTTCTTTGTCAGTTCTTAGAATTTTCCCAACATGAGCAACGAAGTTGTACGACAGCCAACTGATATATCGTTAATTTTGTTTTTATTTACATAAACAATGTTGCAGTGAGAGGAGAGAGGAGAAGACCACCGGCAAAAAGGACATTCTTAGCCTTGACGCGGGCTGACGAAGATTTTATGTTCTCCAGTCACCTGAGGAATAGCCATAATAGAGCTGTTGGTGTTGTGCCAAGAGGAAGGCTGCTTTCGGTAAGAGGTTACTGAAACCTAGAATACATTCACGAAAAGCAATCTTTTGCATACCCCGATAAATTGAAAAGTTATCCATTAGTGGAATCACCTTGCCCTGAAAGTTATGAAAGGAATTTCTGCTGCTTTAGATGCAGAGAGCTCGATGGCTTACAAAATTTATTAAAACGAACTAGCAACAGGTTTCCCAGCAACACCTTGCCCCTCCTTAGCTCTCTTACAAAGAGGGCAGGAACCTATGCCAGAAAGCATGGCGGAAAAAGGACTAACTGATTTTCTAGCATCAAATCTTCCTTGTTCACAGGTAATCAACAACCAAGAGCGAAAGAAAACCGTCCATATCAATAGAGAAATGTCTGGTGCGGGTGTTTTAGAACGCTTACGAGCTACCTTCTCCAATAGAACAACTGGGTTAAGCACCGTTCTTGAACATCGAAATGTAAGGTAAGAAGAACATCTCCTGCTTTTAAATTGAAATATTTATGTAAATTCATTAAGTTTCAAATTGATGTCGTGTTCGCAAACCATTTTGTGAACAGCCAACAAGATTAGTCGTCCAAATCAGGTTGCAGTATTTGCCTTAAAACAATAGCTTTTATCTTTTGAACCAATCAAATCTCTTTGAATCATGAAAATCCAGAGTGAGGCCGTTGTCTGATTTTCTCAAACTAGTCTGGAAAGTATGGACCATTTCAACTAAGGGCCTCGTTTTCAAAAAAAATGAAAATTAGGTCACCGAGAAATTTCGACTTCAGCTTCGAATTCAGCACCTTTTAGTGTTACTGCAAATTTTTACGCTTCTAGTCCCTACGGTGTTAATTCTATAGCGATTGTAAGTTGGGAAAATTTATAAGGGATTTGACCGTTTAAAATGATTGAGGGTGTAAAATTTCACCTCCCAGCGATTTTTTACGGTCAAATCCTTTATAGAATTTCAAACTTTTAGCACCTATAACATCAATACCTTAAGAACTGGTGCTAAATTTGAATCCGAAGTTGAAATGTCTCTACGACCTAGTTTTCAATTTTTTTGAAAACGAGGCCCTTAGCTCAAATGGTCTGTTGAGTCGCTTAGGCAAAAGCCAAGAGCTAAATGTCTCGATTTCATTAACTTTTTGCAAGGTTGGCAAGAATAAATTATTATTGGAGCCGCAATGTGTATTCTTCTGTGTAGGTGTGTTCCTTCTTGACAAAGGCCACATTATATAAAGTATTTTAAATAAATAAATAAGTTATTTACTCATTATATGTCATACAATGTGGCGTTTCTCCATGGAAAGCAGGATGTTTTAGGTAGAAAAACAACGCAAATTAGGTACAACAGTCATGAGATTAATACCATTGGGCCTTCTGTACTTTGACCATGAAGGTAAAAATGCAGTTTAGCGTTCCCTAGTTACCTGTATTATTGTAATCGAATTGTATTTTGATAACATTAGAAATAGCGCGAGCAGAAAGAATGTAAAATTAAAATGGCAATCGGTGAAAAGTAAACTCTTTTGAACTAAATAAATCTTTTTCATGAATAGTTTTCTTCAATCCAGGTAAGATTTGTAACATGTACACTGTTAAAGCGGGGGTTGGGGCAGTAGCCCCAACATTTCACTAGGCCACATAAACATAAATGTAACAATTCAGTAAATAGGGACCCTGAACTGCAGTTGAACCTAAAGTGAAAGATGAAGTAGGCAGGGGCGCAAACGAGGGGGGTGTGGGGTGTGACACCCCCCCCAATAATTTTTCCAACCGGTCCCAGTAGCTACTTTATAGTGATAAAGTCGGTCCCGATCCGGCTCTGAACTAAATTATTTCCATTTTCAATAGTAATAAACAGAGTTGTACCCGAAACCCAAAGAAAAATCGGCAAAAACATTGCTCTCATAAAGATCATTGAACATTGAACTTAATTCACCACGCAGTTTTGCATAGCAGGAAATAGTGATGATGTTTCTTTGAAAGAACAAATTAGCAAACAAAAGGGCCAGAGCAGCTAGGCGGGACAACTTTCGGCCAGTTGCAACCCAATCCCTTCATGACAGTACAATGTATTGGTAGTCAATACTTCCATTAGTCAGGAGATGCCTAGCTGTACAACAAAGACAAGTTGTGTCAGCCATTTCTGGCCTTATTTTTTATGTTTCTGGACAATTCCGGGCGCCAGGCGACGACATCAACATAAATTTTAACAAAACTTGTTGTTTCTTCGGTTTTCTTCAACAAGCTGGGCTGTGCAAAAATTACATTAAAACAGTCCTGAAATGGTCACCAGAGCGATTCTAGCAACCCAATTTTTCAAAATTTTCCGGGGGAGCATGCCCCCGAACCCCCCTAGGTGGGTGCACTTTTCGGCACACAAAGCCCAATACCCTTCGGTCCCACTTCATGACACCCCCCCAATAATTTTTTCGATTTGCGCCCCTGGAAGTAGGTGAAATGTATACACGGAATGAGTTCAAACCAAGGTTAAAAAATCCATATAAGGAAAGCGCTCAGACAGACAAATTTCGTATGCATAAAAATTTCAGGATGTTTCATAGGAATTTGGTATTAAAAGCTTTCCATCGGAAAGTTTCAAAAGTTTTAACAAACAGTTGTGAAAACAGTCGAAGTAAGGAAGTAGCTAAATAGCTAGTAAAAAAAAGCAAATATAGTATAAAATAACAGGTATAGAAATGTAATCTTTAAAATATTTTTCATCAGGGCAAAGTTCTACTCATCCACGAATAGAGGGAATGACGTTGTTCAAGTCCTTGAAAATGTTACTGGCTTTCCCAATGGGAGAGAGATACTTGATGCTTTCCCGACAGCTTCGTCGAAGGTGTACGTCATGTTTTATGTGGACGATTCCGTGGTCGAATCAAGGGCAGAGCCGAACAGGATTGATAACAGCGAACTTGAAATCCCTTCATTTGCAACACCAGAGCAGCTTGTCCAAGCAGCAATAAACCATGGAGGAACGATACGAGCTTCAACTCCTGTGGATAGCTTGGATCAAAGACCAGCTAATGTGCAGGAAGTAACAGGAACACCAATTGAAGCTGTACAAAGAATTGTCGTAGAGGAGGAGATCCATCATCCAGGTACGAATAAAATGCATTAAAAACATGCTCATGTGCAATTCATCTTAATACATCTTTCTGTTCCAGAAAATCTGTGTCTCACATATACAACTACCTTTAAATAGGGCTTTCGAATTTTACGTTTTTCATGTGTATCCCCGGTCATCAAAAATATTTGCGTTTATGTGGATTTGGCTAGGTATGGCACGCTTAAAACAAGGATTTCGAAAATTCTCAAACTCAACTTCATACCAATTTTAAGCAAATAATAACCAAAAATTGTCTGGAAATATGTGCAGATTCGAGATCAGATTTGAAAATGGGGACGCTAACCTTTATACCACAATAATGTTAAAGGATACCATTCTGGGCTGCACGTTCCCAGTGCCAATCCAGTCAAACATCAGCCCTTGGCAGTCATTTTGCTTAAATGTCGTTGGAAAGTCCACGCGTCTTTTTCTAATCTGATTAAATCACGTTGTGCAATATTTGATTTTGCGGTTGGAATGTGGAATATTCCCGTTCCCGGACCTGCGCACAATTTTCAATCATTTCGGAAACAGTTGCCCAATCGATTCCAGAGTGGTATCATTCGATTCGCCGTGATGAGTAATGAGTAGGTCCAGAATCTATTGAGCCCTTGTCGATTGATGCACGTGCCCCTGTGGCATAAGGCTTTTTTGCACTCTTTTGCTTTAGGAACCCACCCCTGTGGCATAGGGCATTTTGGCACCCGCCCCCTGTGGCAAAGGGGTGTCTGTTCTACAATGTGACCCCTAGTACGAGAAAATTAAATTCGAAAATGTAATTCTCACTTTATAAATGGTAAATCAATCTTATAAGTTAATCACTGAATGTTTGAGAAAATGGTCGTTTTCTTTTAGGTCTGTCGTCTTCTGTTTACTCTTCAATCTCTTTTACGGCTAGCTTGTTTTCTGGTGTTTCGTCTTCTTCTCCTTTTTCGGTCAGCCAAACCATTCTACGTAGTCCTGTAGATAGATGTTCTTCGTTATATTAGTATATAATGTATATATATATATATATATATATATTAGACATTTGTAACTGTAATATCACGGAAACTTGAGAAATAAAAAGCTACTTTCCCACGTTTAACAAACTCTTCTTACGTCCTTTTCGCTTAACAGAAATAAGCATTATTGCAATAGAAGATTCTGAAGATAGCCAGACTCACGAAACTGACGAAGGAGTCAATATCGAGGAAAATGACAACAGAGAAACAGCATGGCATAAAAGACCTGTCTTAAGTCTTCAGCAGACGAATTTTGATATACCTGAAGGTAAAGAAAATAAGCTTCTCACCAAACTTCTTAAATTATTAAATGAATTTATCTCCAGTGCTTCATCGCAAAGTTTGATGTTTGAGCCAGATATTTTTTGCAACAGCATGTTTCTTTTGGGGTTTTTAGTCATTTGCAGGGAAAGCAATTCTGCAAAAGATCAGTTAAAATTATTGTTATCAATCCGTGGCAAAGAACAACATAAATTTTGCTACTGTAAGACTCCAGACTGCATTGACATTCTGAAATAAACAAGTGTGTGTTTAAAATAGAAAAAAAAAAACGGCTTTAGGCAAGGAAAGTTTCCAATCAGTTGCGGCCAAGGAAACTTGGCGCTTTCTCTAAGGGTTGAATAGACATACGAAAACCTACCTCCCACCGTTGAATGAGCAGGAATAATTCGCAATTTGGGAAATGCTACCTGGGTTTCATTGTTCTCTTAAATGAAATCAATAAAATTGGTTGGAGAAGGCCTCTTTTGCCAAACAGAGTCGGTAAACTGGCTTGAAGAAAAGCTCCGAAGGGTAAAATAATACCAATTCGGTGAAAGAACCTAACAATTCAAAAATGCAAAAAATACTGGGTGCTCTTCCCCATCGATGTAAATAACAATAAGCAACAAATACTGAAGGCTGAGGAAATACGCTAATTGTAAAACGCAATACAATACTTAGTCACCGTTTGATCTAAATAAGCTCTACTGAATAACCGCTCGCTAATTCTGGAATGTCGAGCATGAAAACTTTAAGACATATACGTATAATATTCTTTCTCTCTTTTTAGTTGGACAGATTACGGAATTGAAAGTCATACAATACCAAGATCTTACAGGTATTAAAAAATGTACAAGCAGCGCAGAAACATACTACATTTTAGATAACCTGGGTTCAAGGAGGGGTCCCAAGAATGAGGGGCACTATGTAGTAGTATTGCTTATTGTTTTCAACTTCTCCCTGAGAATAGACCTTTTTGCGAAAGGCCGCAACGATAGAAACTTTTCAAAACTTCATGCGCATACATAAATAATACAGGTGTCTTACTCTATATACAGTACAGGCGTTCTTTTCTCTGGGCCACCATGAATATCAAAATTTTGAAAAATATCCATTGTCGTGGCCATTCGCCGAAAACGTTCATACCAACGAACGACGCACGGTTAATCGAAAATTTTAAGCCAAAAGTTAATTCAAATTTCATTTCTCTTTTCCTTGGTAGAAATTGACAACAGGATAGCAGAAGTGGGAACGCTAATGTTGAAAAATGAGAAATTTGTTCATTGCCACAGCGCTAGGATTGATAAAGTGAGTTCATCATTAAACATTCATGTTTTCAAAAACCTATATGCCGTGTTGAAAGTGGGCCATGGCGTTTATCGAATCATCAATCCTGAAGGAGCATAATCACAAGTTAGGCACACGATTTTACGAACAGTTGCCTTTTGAAGCCCTGTTACCGGTGCTCATACCATGAATAGCCATCTCCTAAAAATGTTTCTTCGCATAAGATCTACCGAGACAATCTTCTATATAATGTCAATTAGCTACTCGCACAACTCTTGAAAACACCACAGAGGAGCCAAAAAGTATTTCAATAAAGTGGATAGTCTGCTAACAGTCAGTAACAATGGTTCAGAGGCAAATTAATGATAAAGTTTTCTAGTTTCCTTTTTTATTGCTGTCAAGTTTTGTTGATATCAATTTTTATTAACAGATATGCGAACAAGCTAAAGCAGATAAGAAGCTTTTGATTGTTGCCCTCTACAATGCTGATTCTGGGATGCAAAAGTTGGAATGGTAGGCAATAGGATTATTAAATTCTCTTCTCACTAGATCACTTGAACCCCTAATCATTAGTTTCTGTGTTCTTTTCCATTTAATTACGTTCCTGCAATTTTCGTGATGGAGAGAAACTCTGAAAGAAAGACTCGAAGTTGTGTTCACAGCTTCGTTACAAATGCTCGATGTCCTCCTCTTATTCTCTTTTCTTTCGAAAAGTCTTCCATTTTCCTACAAAGCACTATGCATCTCATTCCGGTGGACCAATTGAAATGTTTTAGAAATACAGCAAGGAATGTGTTGAAATACGCATGCTCAGAAAAAAATTCGATCGCGCGCGCGACAAAATGCAATGAATTGAAATTCGCCTTCAAGAAGCCGGGGTTAGAATAAGTGAAAGGTTAGACTTTCGATCCAAGTATTCCTTAGCAACTCAGTAGCAACATCAACTATGTCTTCGCTCATGAAACATTTATTGCGGAAAATAACCGGCAGCCACCTTTTGCCAAATAATCGATGCATATTCTATACAAGCTTTTTGCATAAAGATTCTCGATTCAACAATCTTGAACGTATTTTATGCGAAAATAGTATCGGGATGTGTTCTCCCTTAGGTTATCAGACGATATTAAGGACGATCTATTCTATTGGCCTGCGTTCATTACATCCTCTTCTGGAGAAGAAGGTAAACATTTGTTTTAGTTTTCAATTTTGATGTCCATTGAAATGCCCTTAAGTCTCGATTATGAACGCAACTGTTTATAAGCCCAACTGAAAACAAGCTTACCAAATACTAATTTGATAACTTTCTCCTTTTAAAACTAACCTGATTGTAAGCTCGTGTGCTTATATGGGGGCTTAATTGGATGCACATTATAAGCATCAAATTATTGATGATGGTTTTTCGAACCAATCCAATCGAACCAATCCAATCTCTTTAATAAATGAAACTCCATGAGTGAGCCTTTGTTTAAATTTGTCGGACTGGTCTGGAAAGTATTGAGTTACCGTGGCCAAAGCCAAGGCCTAAATGCACCGATTTCATTGAATTTTTGGCCAAATCGGCAAGAATAAAATTTTATTGGAGTCACAAGAAGTAAGATTCTTGCTTCAGGGCAAATCACCTGGTTTTGCTTGAAGTCACATTGTTGCTCAAAGTTATCTTGTTGTTTCAACCCACTTTAGATTTGCAGAACTTACGCCCATCAAAGTCCGAGATTTCGGCAGACTTGAGACAAGTTGCGAGTCCTAGAAGAAAGATACAAATAAGCCGAGAACATCGTTAGATTCGCTATAGAATTTTACAACAGAATTTAAAATTAGAAGTATTATTGTCTATAATCAATCATAAGAGCCTTAAATGTCCCTGGTCGGTAGCATGCCGACTTTTTCACATACATGTGAAATGAAAGCGAGACCTATTTCTGACATACGGGGATAATGAGAACGAGGCCTATTTTCTCAGCCAGTTTCAGTGCTGAAAGGCCACCAGTCTCTGTTGGAGTGACAAATCAAAAGTTTAGGGAGCGTAAACTAGACCAAATCCGTTGGAATTCTAAGAAAATGTTGGAAGTCCCCATCCCCCCTTAAAATGTTGACTTCGAAAGCCACTAGCTACACACACAACATTGACATGGGGGAGGCGGGCGGCAAACCCTTCTAAATTTGTCCTCTAAAGTTCGTAAATTTTCAATTCTTTATGCTCTTCTTATAAAATCGTACTTTGTCACATAGAATAAATTTATAAGTTTGAAAACAGAAATTTTAGGTACACTATAAACAGGTGGTTCTCCATACATTTCTGTCTGCATACCAAAATCAATATAAGGCAGCGTCAGCTGAATGGAAAATTAGAAAATGAAGGGAAATCCTCATGAACATTTTAGAAAAATAGTTTTATGCTCTAATCGCTTTGGGTGCCCAACGGAGATAGAAATAGAAAGATATTAATAGTTCTTATTACGTTTATTCTTCAGTAATCAATCGTTTTGGACTTGAAAATCAGGAGTCCTTCACCATTATCATGCCAGAAAGCGATTCGCGAGAAGAAAGCATTGCCATCGCACAGATTCGAGGTAATTGGAAATCTCTATTGAAACTGTAAAGAAAACTTTAAATTTAGAAAAAATCCTTCCATTTACTGGATTTTCTCCGTGGAAGTGCAAGAACGTAAAATTACAAAGTAACATTAGGCCTTAGCATATGACAGAGTTCCTTATCAGGAAACACCAATGTTTCCTAACATCGAACAAGTTCACATAAGCTACTTCTTGCAATCAAAGTACTAGAGAAAGCTACTAGAAAGTATACTTGCTATCAATCACTTCTCAGTTTAACTGCTGAGAATTCGAGTTTGGAGATAAAAAGAAGCAAATGAATTAAAGTGAATTAATGTGAGAAACCTTGTACCAGATTCATTAAATTCCTTCATATCCCAAATCATGATCTACTTACTGTTCATATCAGTTTGGCACCTCGGAATGAGACTGTTCACTGTTCGCTTCTATATCTTAGAAGTAGCTTTACACAATAGACAGCTTCTTATTCATAACAACATTTCTATTGTCTTTTTTGCAGCAACAACCAGTGCAGCGGCCATAAAAAAGAAGATATCGGAGGCAATAATGCTCCTGAAAGGAAATCCAATACTGTAAGCTCTTTTCCTGTGCCTCCATCAGAACACACGCATTTTTGTATAAGAAAGTGCTTTATAAGGAAGGTAGTACTCAGATAGGCAAAAACTTATAAAAAAATGCGTGCAAACGAAACGGATAGTTTTGAGCCTTGAAAATTGAAACTGCTGATCAAACTTTTGAGAATAAATACTAAGAGCACGAGTCATATGCTATGATAATAACCTGGCAGTTTCAACGTGTAAATCACGTATACGGATGCTCCAACAAGAAAGAAAAAATCTCAAATTGAACCAAATTCCCATACTTTTATCTGAAACTTACTATTCCAGATCTAAGGAAACAACAATCTGCTTTTCTACTTTCGGAACTTATCGTCTTTTAACTAGTTTTTTGATTATCCAAAACAACTTTTGGTTATCAATGATAGGAATTGTTCTCGTTTCACAGTGATCAAAGTATAAACGAAGATCAAAGTCATGACCTGAATAGGGTTTGTACATGTATAATCTTTTTAATCTTACAAAGTCCATTTCGTGACATATTCTTGCATATCTAACATCACGAAATAGAACGGGTGTATAAAATCCAAGGGCCCGGCATTCAGGACTGTCATTTTAGACCCGAGAGCCCCTATACATTTTTGCAATATTTACTGTCAGGTCCTCCAAATTTTGTCAAAAAAAAAATGCAGAATAGATGTTTTTATGATAAAACCAAAAAGAAAGTTATTTTATATTGATATGTCCTTAAAGTAAAATCAAAGAATAATTTTTTTCAGAAATGGTATATAAGAAACGTAAAATTTTAATGTTTGGCAGTACATCAAAATAACTAAGCAAACGATTATATGGATACCAATTGTACTAAAAGCCGAGAAACAAGACTATGCGTTCAGGACCTTCATCTGTTGCAAAAATAATGAATGCACAGCTTTCAAGAAAGTGAATTAATGCTACACTTGTGCAATCGAGTTAGATCTAGAAGAATTGTCAAACATATGACAAACTTTCGATTATAATGTAACCTTTCACATTCAAGTTTGTTATTTTTGCAGAGTGACATATCAACGCAAACAGACGAAAAACAAAATTCTGGAAGTCGATCAACTTGCAGCGTCAGTTAAGCTCAATTTGATATTTCATTTGTGTCGTCATTAGGAGAATCGTAAAAAACATAGAACCAAAAATGAAAAACTGTACCTACAGGGTACACCAAACGGAAGAAACTGCAAATTTTATTTCCAAACAGAAATAATTATTTACTTCCCTAGCAAGAAACTTTGATGTCTGGCAATGTTTAAGCCTGTATTTAAAGTAAATCGAAATCATGGCTGGCAACTTATTCGTTGATATTCAATTCATTTTTCAGACGAGGTTACTTAACCGAATAGCAAAGGTGCTTCCAGAGCCAGGAGACGGAGAGCCCTGCTATTCAATTAACATAAGGGAAATAAATGGCACTTCCCACATAAGGAGATTTCCAAGAGGAAGCAGATATGAGGTAGACACTATGTCATAATTGATTCGTTCAACTTCTTATTTACATAGGGGCCCTATGGGCATGTTCAAAGAACGATTCGGGTTGAATATAGCTATTTCGGTCAAACAATGAAAGACGTGCACAGAAATATTACTTACGAATGCCTAATCATTCAATTCCGTATATATATTGTTTGGTATGTCTATATCTATTCTGCGTTCCCTCGCCTCACTACAACATTGTACGAAGAATTCGGACGAATTCTTCGTACATAAAAAGGAATTATAGAAGGTAGAAATGTAACAACGCGGGAGTTTCTTACGATTATCACACAATAATGTTAGAGGAACATCACGACAGTTGCTCTTTAATGAAAAC
This sequence comes from Chrysaora quinquecirrha, assembly GCA_014526335.1. Taxonomy (NCBI): domain Eukaryota; kingdom Metazoa; phylum Cnidaria; class Scyphozoa; order Semaeostomeae; family Pelagiidae; genus Chrysaora; species Chrysaora quinquecirrha. The sequence continues at coordinate 1,183,552 of JACTAT010000064.1, read as the reverse complement.
ATATTTCACCTGAATTTTAGAAGTCCTGAAAGTTGAATCAATGCCTACTTCCACGATTCTGCATCCAGACTTATATTGATGATCTTACCATAATTGTGCCATAAGAAAGTCTGACGATCGTGCTATAATTTTACGACGATTAGGATTTTAAGGAAACCGGGCCTGACAAAGTTACGTTGGCGTTCTCGAAGCAAATTATATTCTTCGTAGAGTTCTTTATCGCATTAGATAAATGAATTTGCGTTCTATATCGTATTCTGAATAATTTGGCACAATAATAGCTAAAAGCTAGCTCATCTAACATGTAACAAAAACTCCAGTAGCTACATGCAGTACAACAGTAGTATTAAACTGGTCCATTGTGTTTTTTAGGCAGTCCACAATTGGGTTGCTGCAACTATTGCACAGAATGCTGACGAAAAAGACATTATCGTCCAAGACTACCTGCTAAGAACAGTGGATAAGTCAGCTTTTTTTGACAGCACATGAATCTCTCCATCTCAGAATCAAAGTAAGGGAGTACATTTGCAACACATGTAACCTCACAATTTACGCCATGTTGATGTTATTTCACCAATTATATCCCTTCCACCTATAGGGTGAAGAAACAGTTTGTTTGATGATGCATGCATATGCAGGAAATGGAAATAAAACATCTAATAAATTAGATAGTCAAATAAACACCTTACTAAGCTTAGGGCCGATGCACAGGGGCAACTTTATTACATTCTTCAAGGGATTTAACAAGTTAGCACCTCGATGGTCGATTTTGGTCGATTTTCTCAAGAACGTTCTCAAGAACGGATGAAAAGGACCGACTAATAAAATTGAGGACCTCTGGAAGGTCCTTGATTTTCACAAGTCGATTGTTTTCTTCGCGTTTTCTGTCATCAAGGATTAACGCTCCCCTCACTCTCTCGTCTTTCCTGGAATCTTGGACCTTCGGAGGCATGAATTCATTCAAGATTTCTAGATTTGCAATAGGAAATTGTGCGTTTTGATTAAAATAGAATTTATCTGATTCTTGGAGATGAAAGGTTGTCACGAACGTCATAAAATGAAATGAAAAACGTAGTAAAAGCAATGGAAACAGCAACGAAATATGCTCTTCTTGCCTTCTTTCCCGTTTGGTTGCAAGCCTGAGACGGAAAACGGGTGAAAAAACCATGAAATATATCGAAATGAAATTCATCAAAGATTTCTAAGGTCGTTAAAACCTAACTTTGAAAATTTTGCAAATGTGATAAAAAATTTTCACGGAAATCATTTTGTTTTGATAGAAATTTCTTTAGCTTTTTCGGCCAGTGAATTTTCCCTTGAAGTTGTTTGGTTCCAGAATAATTAACAGTTCTGTCAACAGAAATTACTGTAATTGGCATCTACTTTTACATGTTCATTTCAAAAGTAAGAAGGAAACTGAGGAATTTAGAATTTAGAGGAATGTTGCCCGCTGTTTTAAGAAAGTTTCAGTGCTCGTGTGCATCGGCCCTTAAAGCGCTTGCGAAAATAGTGCTCTTTCAATCTTTCAAATCAAGTTTGTTGAGTATCTCAGCAGGCTATTTCACAGTTTGAAATAATTAAACAACATATCCTGTTTTAGGAACTTTTCCAAATTTTCTCAACAGAATGAAGTTAAGAAAAAAATCCCCATTACTCTTTGCATTAAACAGGAACAGGTTTCCGAAAGGAAACAGCAAATTTTGACAGAGACTGGCTGTTCTTCAAGCATTTAACTTATTTTCTTCAAACCTTTAAACTTGCACGATAGACTCTTCGGACACTGAAAAAAATAAATATAAGAATGAGCACAATGTGCCTTTTCCTAAAAGCATTTAAAAGCCCATTATTGACTGAGACGAGAACAGGTTGGTTTGGTGGTGCTGGGTTCTGTTCGGTTCAGACTGGCTAAACATTTATAAATTTCGAGGAAAACATTTCACCACTGCCTTTCTTTGCATCGAAAGTGTACAACTCTATAAGTGTCTGTATGAGGCAGACAATACAACTCAAACTTCCTTGAATATAGAAGCTAGATTTGTTTATTTAGACTGGCAAGCAGACTCACAGATTAGAGAGTTCTCACTGTAGGCTCTTGTTCATGTTCAAATCTAGGTTTAAATTGGACAGATTGCCTTAAGAGGTGCAGCCATTTGTGAGAAGGGTATTCCTTAAATGCTTCACATTTTTGAAAGAAATGAAAAATATTGGACTTGCATCAAAATTTACAGGGATTGTTCAACGATTCCCTGTGAAAACAATAAGCCAAAAGTTTTATGTTACAAACATGACGAGATTCAGAGTAGTTAAATTTATTGTCAAATGGAAGAAAAATCCCTACAAAATCCAGAGCATTTTACTTATTGCTAAAATTGTAGGAAGGCGAGAGGCAAAAAATGCCTAAATTGTAGCTCTCTCTCATTGTCCTTCTTAAACAAGTTGAATAAATTGAAGTATTGTTTGAGCCAAAGCTGGTCAACTTGTATGTATGTCTGTTTTGTTGACAAACATGTATGTTTTAAACGCAGACACCAAGCATAAGCCCAGATGAGAATAACCCATCTACAGGAGGCAATGATGAAGAGTTAACGGTAGGTTTCGGATAGACCAAGTCTAGCTTAGTATTTGAATGATTTTAAGCTTCTCAAGGCCCAGTTTTCCAAGGTGCAGTTCATTTTGCTGCCATGATGGCACATACACCACCCAAAACTGACTTCACACCAAAGAACAAACAATATGTTGTTTCAAGTAACAGCAGAGTCTTTGGTTTCTATGGAAGATACTGTCTAATAAACTAAATATAAACATGAACATCAGGTAACGTTCTGACCCAAAGGCCAAGATCTTGTTACTTGCAGACTGGCTAACCATTAGCTTTTTCAACTAAAATCTGACACAGTGAACCATCTGTGCAACTGAAAGAAACATACAATGTACATGAGTAGACATGCTTATCCTATCAAAAGAACAACATATGATGTAACTTTTATTTATTGTAGGATGTGTATTTCAACGACTTCATGATGCAGACAGATGACATTCATGGTAAAAAAAACTTTTTCTTCAAGCCCCATAATTTTACACATTGTGGTATTATATATTTCAGTATTGGGTTGCAAGGGTGCAATCCATGATCTTACTGAAATGCATGTTACTTTTATTAGAGACTTAATAAGAAACCCAGACTTGCAAATGGCCAAAAATTTTAGAAACAACAGTACTGGGAAAACTTTAACTAAGAAATATTTCACATGATATTTCTACATATTTCATTTAACTTTTCAATGTTTATCCTACACATTAGTTTCTTTTATGAATATCCAGATTATCAAAAAATGAATAGGGTACTTCTAGTCTATCTTCAATCAATGGATTTTTATTTTGTTCTTCAAAGAAAAACATGGAAGATTTGAATTTCATCACTGAAAAATGAATTTATACCACAAGATATATGCTCATATACTCTTTTTCTTTTTAAAGGAACCAGTAAGTTTTTGTTCTTTAATTTGAAGGCGTCTAAAATAAAGAGGGTTTTCTCTGTGTGTAGGGATTCTGATCCACTCCATCTGACTTAGGTTTCTTTGATTTTATAAAATTTAAATGGATAGGCCTATTTAAGCTACTAAAGATTTATTGATATTTACTATAAAACATTCATGATATTTACTAAAACCATCAAACGGAATCACGAATTGTTGAGCGGGGTTTGACGTTTGACTGTTTGAGGACTTAGGCCTATCTACCTGAGTCGAAATCTGTAAGGTAGTCTACACTATAGCGTTCTTCAACATTATAAACCATGCCTAGTTGAGATAACTAAATACCTACACTTCCTTACCTACACTTCTCGATTGTCGTCTTTACAGGGTACCAAAGCTTTGAATAGCAAGAAAAAGGAGAAGAAAGACCATCAAGAAGGTATGTTTTCAACAAAAGTTTGACAATGCCTCCTTTAGGCTAGACTCACGACACGAGTCTCTAGTTTACGCTCCCATTATTTTGTTTTGTCACTCCAACAGAGGCTCATGTCTTTGCAGCTCTGGAACTGGCTGAAAAAGATGCCTCGTTTTCATTTTACCGGTGTGTGGAAAAGTCGGAATGCTGCCGACCAGAGATATTTAAGGCTCTAATGGTTTTGTTATGGAAATAATTCTAATTTTTATTTCAAATTCTGATGTAAAATTGTATAGCAAATCTAATGAAGTTTTCGGAATGTTTGTATCTTTTTTCTAAGACTCGAAACTTGTCTTTAAGTCTGCCGACCTTTCGGCTCAGGACTCAGATGGGCCTAAATTTGGTGAAAGTAAAGTGGGTCGAAAAACAATGATACGTGGCGAAAAAACTCAATTTCTTTTGCCTTGTAGTCAGAATCGAAGTTTTCATGACTCCAGCAATATTTTATTCTTGCCAGCTTGGCCAAAAAGTGAACGAAATCAGGGCATTTAGGTCTTGGCTTCGGCTCCAGAAATTCAATATTTTCCAGACCAGTCCGACAACATCAGACAACGGCCTCACTCGGGGGTTTAATGAAGGGATTTGATTGGTTCAAAGGCAAATGCTGCATTATGATTGGGATGCCAATTTTTTAGCGCCGTTTTCCAGTTTCAGAGCTATTAGGACACAAGTCCCGCACTGAGCAATTGTATAAAACAACAGCAACAACATCGAGCGAAGAAGTGGGACTTATGTAGTGAGTCTACTTTTTGGGTTGGCTGTCGGAGGCAGAGCCCTTCATCCGGAAGCGTAGACTCGCTGCATTTCGCACAACTAGATGTTGTTGTTGTTGTTTTTTTTACAATCATTCTTTTGGTTGGAGTGAGGAATCAAAAGTAGGGGAGCGTAAGCCAGAGGTTGTTGTTGTAGCCCTTGCCCAAGGGTCCTTTGCCCTTGTAATAAGTCAAAAGTGATGTCTTTGTAATAACTCCCTTCAACAAATGCTACTTCTGTTCTCATTGGTCAATGTTAGAAAATGGTTTCATTTGCATTTTCACATGTGGAAATTTAAACCGCGAATACAATGTCGGGTTGAAAGAAATATAAGCCTCAGTCTCTGTGCTGTGAGCTGTAACTGGGACTTAAGTACGTTTTGCTTCTAGGTCAAATCGAGGTTGTCTATTATTGAATTAAAAAATTGAACTGAATTGATATATTGGTGTCTTGTAAAATACAGTATCAGAATACGTAGGTATATTTCTTGTGTGAAGACCTTCCTAGCCAAACGTATTTTTTGTTGTCTTTTGAAAGGCGCCATCGTTCCCGTTCCCTTATTCAGCGCTCAGCTTAAAACAGCCTCAACCTAAGGGTCATCTGCTCAACTTCTGTAAACAGCCAAGAGGAACTTATTCCAACGCCATCCAAACGGTATTGACAAGAGCCTTTGAGTTCAAAATCATAAGAACGAATGTGATTTGAATGATAAGAAGAGCTATTGCAATAGTATCTACGCTGGAATAAAGGTCGAGCGAGACATTATTGCAGCAGAAGTTGTAGCATGAAAATATTTTGCATATCTTCATAACAATATTTTACCTTTTAGGAATCAACGGAACAAAGCTCACTAAATTGAATTTTTATGGGAAAGACTGTCACTAAATAAAAATCTAATTACAGTATTATAGTAATAATGAAAGTTCAAAGGATTTCTTTTGTTAAGTACCATGTAGGACCATATAACTGTTACGGATACTAGGACAATCAATTGAATTTGATACCATGTTCGCCGACACTTAGCAATGGGAGTATTAGACAGGGTTTTTTCCGCAACAATCTAGCAAAGAGGGTAACCTTGGGTTTTTCAATGAAATCTACTAAAAAGGTCGGAGAACACGAATCCAAGATGGGCCTTCAAAATTTTCACCGGAAGTAGCCTTAATTAATGCCTAATTAGGCCTAATGAAGTCAATCAAAAAGTCGCACTTTTTCAAATCTGATTACTGCAATATGTAGACCTTGAAATGCTGAGTAAAATTGTCTTTGACTGTATTTCAATAGGACCTACCAATTTCGAGAAAAACTCGTTTGAAATTATGATGATGTCATCACCATTATGATCAGTACAAACCTGGATTCTACATTTCAGCTTGTATAACTTTATAGGTTGGGGTGCAATAGTCACAAAACCACTAATTATGCGATAAATGTACGCTAAGACAGCAGAATGATGATTATTGGGTGTGGTTGTGACATCATAAAAGGGTCCGATGACGTCATAGTGGCAAATGACGTCATAATGGTACCAAAATGATGCCCAGTCATCCATGAGCCAAAAGGCGTTGTGAAGGACTACTCATGTTCGAGATTTGAAGTTTTAATATCAAACCTGCTTGAAATGGCGAGAGGTCAAATTTGTTATACAGTATTCATAATGGGATTCCTATTGTTTATGCAGTGAACCCCCTTTCTTCGTTTTTCCAAACTTGCTGTGGGGCTTATTATGCTTATTATGCTGACATACACACACGTATCGCATTGTAAGCGCTTTTTGACGATTCGACCCCTATTTGTGAAGTTATGCGAGTTCATAAAAGCCCATACTGAGCATTAGGACGATGACGTCATCAATATTTCAAACGAGTCTTTCTCGAAACTGGTAGGTTGTATTGAAATACAGTCAAAGACAATTTTACTCAGCGTTTCAAGATCTACATATTGCATTAATCAGATTTGACTTAATTAGGCATAATTAGGTGTTAATTAAGGGTACTTCCGGCGAAAATTTTTGAGGGCCCATCTTGGATTTGTGTTCTCCGACCTTTTTTTAGTGGATTTCAATTAAAAAACCCTAGGTTACCCTCTTTGCTAGATTCTTGCGGAAAAAACCCTGTCTATATACTTGTGGATTGTAAAATTAGGCAATAGCTTTTTTTTATATACGAACTTCATTCTCGCAATGAAGTTCACGAAAAAAGCTATTTCCTTTCCTACTTTATATAGTTCCTTGAAAGCATAAAAGGAAATAGTTTTTTTCATATGCGAACTTCATTCTCGCAATGAACTTCACGAAAAAAGCTGTTTCCTTCGCTACTTTATATAGCTAGTTCTTTGAAAGCATAAAAGGAAATAGTTTTTTTCATATGCGAACTTCATTCTCGCAATGAACTTCACGAAAAAAGCTGTTTCCTTCGCTACTTTATATAGCTAGTTCTTTGAAAGCATAAAAGGAAATAGTTTTTTTTATATAAGAACTTCATTCTCGCAATGAACTTCACGAAAAAAGCTGTTTCCTTCGCTACTTTATATAGCTAGTTCTTTGAAAGCATAAAAGGAAATAGTTTTTTTCATATACGAACTTCATTCTCGCAATGAACTTCACGAAAAAGCTGTTTCCTTCGCTACTATATAGCTAGTTCTTTGAAAGCATAAAAGGAAATAGTTTTTTCATATACGAACTTCATTCTCGCAATGAACTTCACGAAAAAGCTGTTTCCTTCGCTACTATATAGCTAGTTCTTTGAAAGCATAAAAGGAAATAGCTTTTTTTATATACGAACTTCATTCTCGCAATGAAGTTCACGAAAAAAGCTGTTTCCTTCGCTACTTTATATAGCTAGTTCTTTGAAAGCATAAAAGGAAATAGCTTTTTTATATACGAACTTCATTCTCGCAATGAAGTTCACGAAAAAAGCTGTTTCCTTCGCTACTTTATATAGCTAGTTCTTTGAAAGCATAAAAGGAAATAGTTTTTTTCATATACGAACTTCATTCTCGCAATGAAATTCACGAAAAAAGCTGTTGCCTTCGCTACTTTATATAGCTAGTTCTTTAAAAGCATAAAGGCAATAGCTTTTTCATATACGAACTTCATTCTAGCAATGAACTTCACGAAAAAAGCTGTTTCCTTCGCTACTTTATATAGCTAGTTCTTTGAAAGCATAAAGGGAAATAGCTTTTTTTATATACGAACTTCATTCTCGCAATGACGTCTCGAAAGAAGCTGTTTCCTTCGCTACTTTATCTAGCTAGTTCTTTGAAAGCATAAAGGAAATAGCTTTTTTTATATAAGAGCTTCATTTTCACAAAAGCTTTTTTATAGAGAACGTAATTCTTACAAGTAAGGTCTATAAAGAAATTTATTAGTATTATAGTATTATTAATAATATTAATCTTTAACCTTTAGCTTAGATGAACTGTTGTATTCTAGCTGTGTCGTTGATTAACGAATCTTTGACTTGGACAAGTATTGCACTCCGTTGTTCGAAACTTAGCTGTGTTATGAAGATAGTTTGCCTTAGGCCGACAGCAATAGCTACCCGCCATTTTGAGCAAGGTGGTTGCATTACATTTCGAACATAAGTGTAAATTGATTGAACTGTAAAGTTGAGATTACTTTCATTTCAAATTGCAAAGAGAACACATTTTACCTAAGGATTCTTTTCACAAATAATGCTTCAGAATTCGGTTGGCTTAAAATATAGCGATAGGAATAAACTTGGATAACAGGCATAATGATTTGCTATTCCTCATATGTATCCGAAAACAAGAAACATGTCACTAGGACACTTGTACTCAGGCCTGATTCTTGCTGAAGCAAAATTTTGTTAGCCTTAGCAATTAAATAGGATTCCGTTCAACTGATCAAGAAAAGGTCATCCACGCCCTTTTTGGCAATAACAGAGGTCAATCGAAGTGAAACATAAAAACCACAGAAAGTATGACAAAAAAACGGTTGCTTCTTAATGTTTTCTATTTCTTTTGTTTCTTTGTTCTTCTGATAGGGGAGAAGCCATCAACTGATCTACACCAACCATAAATCCTCAAATCAGGCCAAGCGATATCAGCCCTACTTTGTCGTTTGCGTATTACTGGGCTATATGAACTCCACTCCGTCCTTCACGTATTTGACGAGACTACTAGCTGTACTTCGTTGTTACGTACATTTCTTTTTTTACGAAATTTTTAGTACTAATTTCTAGTTTACAAATTTTCAGAACAATTTTTTAGCTTGCATTGAAAAATAGGTGTATTATTTTACAGGCCATTTATCTTCCTCCAAAGCTTTTACACCGCCTATAATCAAATGTAGTTTGGTTTTCTTCTCCTGTTCCTAAATATCATTCGGCCTAATTTTGATTTAAAAATAGAGTGAAAGAATGTTTGAACTTGATAATAATAACACATTCTTCCATTAGCAACTATAATTACTGTGTATTCGCTTGATTATGAATGATACCAGATTAGTAAAAAACATCAGACTCTTTTGTTTGACTTATTCTCTGCATTGTAATTCAACCGTTCTCGATTAGATGAAAGACTTTTAAATCGAGCTCGATTAAATAAAGAACATTTTATGGCTTGGAGTTTCTCGATCGAGCTCGATTAGAGTGAATAAAGACACTCTGAAACGAACGCGAGCTTTAATGGCTACACAAATCGAGCTCGATTCAACAATCAAGTATCCTCACGCACCTATGTTGAGAAATCGAGCTCGATTGAACACTCAATGGCAGCTTGACAAACAGTGACGCCTCTCAGCAATCAAACTTACAAACTATTATAAGAGAGTATTTTCAACTCAAGCGAGCTCGATTGAAATCGGTCAATCGAGTACGTTTGGACACTGCCAATCGAGTACGATCAGAACATCCAATCCAGCTCGATTGACGGGATAATAATCTCCGTAGAACGAGCTCGATTGGCAATGTGAGATCGAGCTCGATCAAGGATACACTACACGATATTTCCAATCGAGCTGGATTTCTCCCCGTAAATCGAGTACAACAAAACATTCCCGTAGATCGAGCTCTTTTTAGCTTCAATCGTACTCGTTTTTGTTCAATCGACCACGATTTAGCCTCAAGTATTTTGACCCTGAAATTAACTGATACCTCTCCAAAAATAAATAAATTCTATCTTTCCTTAACCCTATCTGTACTGGGGGGGCGTTTTTCGCCCCCCTACCAAACAGTCTATTGTAGCATAAAAACGAAGGCATTCTTAAGGTTAGGAGTTGCTGACTATTACCAAAATTTAATACTCTACATGATGACATAAAGTTTGGTACAATTAAATTAGTCATGTGACCACAAGATGCCCATATTATAAATCTACAGTTCGATGGCCAATCAGAACGATACATACACCAATCAACTCGTCTAATCAAGGGCTTTCGTATGGTGTATAATTTGTTCACTTTATTTCTTGTTTATTAATTATTATATGTATGACGTCATACATCTTTATGACGTCATAAATCTTATAATGTTGGTAAAAATTTTCGAAAAATACTTCTTGCACAAAAGACAAACCCTAAGCAACAAGAAAATATACAATTATGGTGATTAACATGTCCATTTCATCAGAATAATGAGCGTTGACTTTAAGTGTACCCATCAAGAAGTAAAAAATGTTAATTATTTATAAAAATTTTGCCCGACTTCATAAAAATTAGAACATATTGGCTAGAATATCACTTTCTTTTTTAAATTAAAACAATTTGCACTGGTTTAGAACGATATTTCTCTATAAAAACAGCTCTTTTTACAGAAAAGCTACTTTTCCATGAAAAATCACAAAAAACGGTTTGCCTAGCAACATGTCACTTGACTAATTAAATTTCAAAGCTATATTTAGAATGCCCATTACCAGGAGATACTTTGTACCAAGTTTGGTTATCCTATCATGTATGGTTTCTGAAATAACTAGGGGGGGGGGCGAAAAACGCCCCCCCAGTACAAAGTCGATCCAAAATACCCCAGTACAGATAGGGTTAAAATTGATTTTTGATTATATTATCACTCTCTATATACTCTCGTTTTGTCTTTCTTTTGTCATATTTTGTTATAGCAATACTTATAGTAAAATTATGACACATGTCAAAAATAAATTAACATATGTCATAATAAATTGACATGTCACATAATAAACTGTCATGTGTCACAAATTGACATATCACTCAACTGTCAATCAACTTGCTTATAAAAATTCCAGCTATGAACAACTTATTTTATTTCACATTGCATCAAAGCTTCATAATAGGCCCTAAAAGTCTTCAGAATAATTATATTATTATTAAATTCACTTACCTGTTTTGCCTCACTTACCTTGTTTTGCGACTCAATTTCTTTTGGAGAGGGGAAAAGGTCGAAAATTGATGGGTTATTTATGCATTCTTCTATCATGCTGTCTACTTCTGATGGGTGTATAGGGTTATCAATAACTGCTTCAGTGATTATGTTCGCATTTTCTTCTATCTCTGGAGGACAGCTCTTCATATTCTTTGTTATATTTTCAAATGCATTTTCCATATAACCTTAAACATTAAAAATGCAATTAATCATCTACTCAACACTAATAAAGTTTGTCAATGATAAATTATACTGTGCAGAAAAAAAGCCTACCAGGTTTTTAAATATATAATTTCCCCTTTACACACAAACTTATCTCCTTCACTTTTAAATTTTAGAGCATAAATCATAGCATAAATCTTCTTCTTTAAACCTCTTTGCTGTCTCAAGATTCATGATATTTTACAAAACATATATTGTTATTACCTTTTTTATTGCTTTATTACTGGAATCTCGTTATCTATAATAGATATCGTTGGTGAGTCCACTGATTTGTCTTGGTTATCGCGAAAGAACATCTAGTTTCCATAAACTTCTTTTTTTCTTCAACCCTTTCTTCTATTTTATCCGTAATTTATAAACAGTGAGACGACCTGAAACCACCTGAAACTACCTGAAACGACCTGAAACGAGCCGTCAAATTTGGAATTGAGGCTGAAACAACCTGAGACGACCTGCTATCTTAGCAACGAAGTGTTAAGGTCAAGGGATTTGTATTGTTCTTTACGCATTGTCGCATTCTTTTCTTATCACAATAGGAACACGTGTCAGTATCAAACCGGCCATCCTTTCATCAGACACCTAATTTTCTGCGAAAGACAGTCTATCCAATCCATTGGGGGTCATTGGGAATGAGGGGTTATGATGATCGGCGGTTTTCCGGGTTTTTCGACACTTCGAGAGCGGTTTTCACTTTTTCCACACCAAGGGGCAATTCACTCCTCAGAAAGGTGTACGAGATTTTTATGAAAACAAAAGGATCTCCAAGAGATTTTTGTGAAAACAAAATGTTTTCTAGCAAAGGTGTACGAAGTTTTCAAAGAACAAATCCCCCCTCGGGTTTTGTGCTTTTACCTTCAAAAAGTACGGTTTTTCGGTTTTTCAATTTGTGATTTCGGTGTGGTTTAAAAGAGTTTTGACATGTAGGTCTACGCTTCAACTATTTTGGCTAAAAAAATGTTTTTGCGGTTTTCAAACCGCTCCCCTCCCCCCTATGCCTCCATAATGGAGTTTCGAAACCAACATGTTGATCTAAAGAATTTTGGTTAAACACAAAATGCTGAATAAAAACAAAAAGAAAAGGCAAAAAAATTCAGAACGCCCCTGGTTATTTATTTAAAAAAGGTACGCATGAAGCTTATACCGAGGGGCAATTATCACTCCTTGAAAATCTCGTACACCTTTACTGGAAGTCCTATTGTTTTCTTGGAAATCCCTTGAAAGTCCTTTTGATCAGAAAATCAAATCAAGTCAATCAATTTCAGCTCCAACAGTAATTTTTTTCAACAGATTAAGAACAATACCTTCCCAGAGGGATGACCGCTTTGATACTGACACGTGTTTCTATTGTGATAAGAAAAGATTGCGACAATGCGTAAAGAACAATACAAATCCCTTGCCCTCAAAACTTCGTTGCTAAGATAGCAGGTCGTCTCAGGTCGTTTCAGCCTCGATTCCAAATTTGACGGCTCGTTTCAGGTGGTTTCATGTGGTTTCAGGTAGTTTCAGGTAGTTTCAGCTCGTTTCAGGTCGTCTCACTGTTTATAAATTACGTATTTTATCAACTTCGATAACTTTGATGTCATTGAGATCAGATTCTAAAAACGTGAAACAAATACCAGATAAATATACATTCTATTCTATTCTATTTAATAGATTGTAAATATCTACTACAGTAAAAACATAATATAAACCCTCTGAAATATAATTTTTAGAGATTTTGGGCTTCTTTAATCTCGCTGATTTCTTTTCTTTTTCCGGTTTCCCCGGTTTCCCCACTGTCTTCTTAGATGTGAATTTGAAATTGTAGTTCTTTTTGAGTGTTGTTCTCAATTTCGGCTGATCATAAATAACTTCTACCAACTGTCTTTTTCGCTTCATCTGAGCTCCATCCTATCATCTCCAATAACTGTTTCCGTTATTTCTGTCTAATATTTTATAACATTTAAACATAATTATATACCTTCCAACACTATGACTCTATATAAATCAAAAATATAAAAATTATATTATAAATCTGACTTACGTTTATTGGCATTCTTTCTTCAGAGAAACTCATCGGTGTTATACTTAACCCCAACAATCTCATCCTTGTTACCTTTCCTTCAAAGCCATAACGTAGCACTATGTTTGCTTCCCCAGAATCTAAAATGTCCTTGGCGAAATTTCTGTAGAGTACTTTCGATATTCTTTCAGCTTTGTTGGTAGGTACAAATACGAAAAAATTATTTTGATCAGCTACATCAGCTATCAACTCTGAAGGCGGCAACTGTTTAATTATGCTGTCATCCATGTTCTGAAATTTTTTTAAACTAAAACAAAATGGATAAATCTTTGCTTATAACTCAATACGTCCAACTAATGATTGACATATGACATTAAAACATCACATGATTAATAAATATATAATGTATATAATTCTTACTTACCTTCATGGAAAAACTGTCAACATGTCTTTTGGGGCAAATGTAATTATAGATAATAAAGCTGCAAGTAAATTCATTGCTGAACAAAGCCTTTATATGTTCAATTATGGTTTTTTGAGTGGTCACTATATCTTACAGGTATGTAAAAATAATTACTTTCTATTTTGATAATATACCTTAGCTAAATAAAAACTTTCCAAATTGTAAGAATTCTCCCCTTCTTAATTTTTTATATTTGTCTTCGTATGATAACACCTCATTATCAACGTACGTTTCAAATTGAAGTAAACCTATGTATTGATTGGCAAGATCTCACCTCAAGTGAAAAACAAACATTCAAATTTCGCCAGAAAAAAATTCATGGATTACCATGTTATCCTACTTAGAAAGGTGCACATCAGTGTGGACAAGAAATTGAAACACTTAGTTCCATATGCAGAGAGCGCAATATAAAGTGATTTATTTCAAAGGATGAAATGTGGAAAACACTACAGTATATGCGATGTTATACACATCGAATCTTTTGATATCTCTGATGTTATATGTTTGCATTATATATGCATTTCGGTTTAATTTAATGCTGACAAAAGTAAATACACAGTCACGTGTTGTAGGACTATCAGATCTTTTTCAACAATTTTTAAAACCAATTCTTTCAACCTAGGTGACATATTGCAGAACACAGTTTGCCTTACGTGAAGCTTGGATGTGATGATTAAATAGCATACTCTTCAAGGCTGACCCAAACTGGATTGAGTTGGGGTTGCTATTCCATCCATGATTTGCTCGGATGCAAGAAAACAACACTTCAATGTGATCCTGTGAGAATCTATATGTAAGGACATAGCTAAGTGGATTGACTGGCCTTGTTAACAAACCATTCAATATGGCTAAGATAGACCTAATGGATACAGCCATTCCAATGAAACCTGTTTTCCTCTTTGATTTAACCATCTTTGGACCTTTTGTGGATGTTGCATTCAAGAGCATATGCTGTATGCACAAGGGCCTTCTCATACATATTGATGGATGACATACGAATGGGAGCCTTGAAACATGACACTCTTGGTGATCTAGATATCAGGATGTCAAAAGCCATGTCAACTGCTCTTATAAATGATACGGTACCATCACGATCTGCAAACTCTGGTTTCTTGACGTCTTCTTTTAAGAACATAAGAGCATCAGCTACAGAAGAGCTCAGTGTTTGGACTGCTAATTTGACATTCATTTTATTTATCTGCCACTGAATATGGTTTGAATTTAACCTATTGGCCAGGGTAAGACCCTCTTTCTCCTGAAAATTATTAAGATTTTCAGGAAACTTGCATTGTACCTACCTTTCACCCTCTCCACAATTAATTTAAAATTCTTTCCAGACTGCCCTAAAATACATTGAAATCTGTTTTGAACCTAGTGCTGTAGTTAAAAAAATGGAAAGTTGAAATCTATTTCAAAAGTAAACTACCAGGAAATTCCTACTTACAGTGTCTTACGAACAAGCATTAGCATGTGGCAAACACCAAATAACCCCTTCTTGGATGAGGGAAATGCGAAACAATTGACTGAAATATGATCCAAATGTACCACCAAGAGAAGTGGCTGCTTCCTGGTTCACAAATGTACCATCCCAGGCAACACTAGCTGTGAGAGAGCCTGCATCTGCAAGAAAGTTCAAGGCAGTTCTTACTAGCTGAGCCAAGATTTTATTGCAAAGGAGATAACCAATTACAAACATAGCATGATAATTCACTCACCTCCATATCAAAGCTGATGGTCTTGGTATGTTAGCTAGTCTAAAGAATCTGAATTGCAGGAGAAAAGCAGTTACGTTTTCAATATTCAGTACTTAAGGCCTTGCTAAACTAGCCAACATGCTTCATTAATGTAGCCCAGTTTGGCCACAATGTGGCATAGCAAATATGGCTCGAAATTTGCTGCACTTAAATTTCAACAGCTTCAAATTTTTTGTACAACATTTGTAAGGTTGCCCAATGTATTATAGTTCATTTCCATTTTCTAGAGTACCCACACAAAAATAGCAATAGTTTCCAAAGTTTTGTTAATTTCAGATACTTAGTGCAGTTTTGTATCAGTTTCATACTAAAGAACTGAGAACTGAGATGGACATGGAGGTGCTTGGAGAGACTTCAGCGTCGCTTTTCTTTTCTGAATCTAGACATTATACATATTGTTATTCATATTTTCAGAATTGTCTTTAAAAGAAGTTAACTGCTTACCTTTGCTTCTTTTTTTTGCTCCCAGTCTTAGTTATATAATTCTGTTTGAAAAAAATTTTTTCTTCAACCTCTAGGATGGATGGCAATATGACAGAACATAACTTGTTGCTCATTTTTCTCAATACATCCTTGATGTTATTGTAGGCTCAATACCTTGCAGCATAACTGATTATGCAAGGAATGCTAACTCGCGAGTCTTACCACAAATGACCAAAGTAAAATGAATTAACCACTAAATGAAAATTCCAGTCTGATCCACTGTCTACTTAAAGAAAGGGAACCTCTTGCAATCGTTAACATGAGCTGCTAATACTGGCAACAAATCATTTGCATATGTCTGGCCTGATTCTTACTTAAACTTGGAGAACTGGAGAACAAGGAGTGCTGCCCAGCCAGTCATTTGTAGTGTTCTCTGCCAAGCTTATCTTTTTTCATATTTCTATCCTCTGTTGTCATTGGCTCCAAGTTCTCAGGTTCTTTTTGAGCATCTGCTTTTTTATTGGTTTCAGAAAAATAATTTAGTTCATGGCCAACATTCTCAGTCTTGACCCCCTAAAATTAGGAGTTGTCAGAGACATACACCCTGACGGCAAGATAAGGTAGCCAGTATTGGGAAAGTCATGGTTACCAAGGTTGGGAGCATCATCTGTTAAAAAAAGAGGATTCACTTGATAGTATCTTGGAGGGCAGGTAATTGGAGCAGTTTGTTCATGTGGTCGCAACAATATAACTGACAATCCTCCAAAAACTTTGATACCAGCTCTTCCCTCTAAGCAATTCCGGCAAACAGAGAGTGCTGGTTTTCTCTTCTTTCTTGATATTGATTCCACTTTCCCGGAATACTAGCATCTATTAGTCCTTTATACCTACTAGCACGATATGAAATTCTCTATGGTATCCAAGCTAATACCCCAATCTTAAGCTAGACTTTATTTTTGAGACTGACACCAGTTCCTATTCTTGATAAAGACCGACATCTAGATTTAATGCTCTTTTATAAAATTCGTGGTTACATCGATCAGGTGTTCCACAAAATGGCCAGAGTGTATATGCAGTGCACCTCTCAATTCTGAGGTGTCTAAAAAATTTGCCCCCTATTTGTTAATTGTTCATATTTCTTCAACCCCACAAGCTACTTTTAACCCCTCAATTTCTTCAAGCTTGTCAAATGAAATGTTTTGTACTTCTTCATCCCATTATGTACCTTTCCCAAGTTGCCTTCTGTAAGCATGGGTGAGAATCCTGCTTTCATCGTTTCCAGAAATAGTTTAAAATTTCTGTCCATTCTCGAAGTCAAGTCTGCAGCACAGTTTGTGTTATTTTCTATGTGAACCAGGATTCAAGAGTTATGTGTTTTTTTTCCAGGCATTTTGTGATTTGTTGATGTCACTTTCATCAAAAGAAACTCAAAACATTTATTCAAGATGGCGCTCTTATACACCGAGTAGTTGCCACCAAATAGCTTCATAGTCTTGGTCAAAGAGCTTGCATATTGTCATGCAAGCTGTAAATAGAAATGATCATCTTTCCAACCCTTTTCTTATATTAAATGCGTACCCTTCAAGCATCAATCTTCCTATTTATGAACAAAATTAATATGTTGCAGCTGTCAGAAGTGTTGGCAATGTTAGCCAATTTTTATGCAACAACAAAGACTTTCTTGTGTTCACATCTAAATATAAACATTTTAATTGGTACATTCTGATCGTATCTGCAAGGGTTATATCCTAAAGTGTGCTAGTATTTTCATAGCATTGTTAAGAGTGATCAAAGTGACATAAAAATCAGACAACTCAGGGAAATGCTTATTTAAAGTAAAAAAGCATCATGTGAATGTAAAGGCAGGGAACTTTCCATAAAAATCTGACTTTCAACCTAGCTTTGAATTTCATTACACATTCTGGGTAAATCGATAGGACTGATTCCAAATCTGAGATAGGTTCTGTCAAATTTTGATCTGAAGTTAGAATTTTTTTCGGTAGCCTTCTTTTCGAAGTCAAAGCCGCAGGCTTTGGTTTTGGTTTCAAAGCAGAAAGATTCATGGTTTCAAGTTCAAAAAAGACTAGTTAGCTTTTTTTCAAACATCGGACAATTTTGGAGGCTGAGAAGAACATGCCCTACGATGACGAAACTTAGCTAGTCTACAGTTGCATACATTTATATAACAATTCAACTCCTTTCTTATAAGTACTAGAATATTTTGGCTGTCTGTTCTTAAAAGTTGTTGCCCTCTTTGAACCTGAAATGTTCCAAATCTGTTCTTAGTTCCTGAGTTCAGCTCAGACATCTACATTTTTCAGTGAATGTCTGGTGTGATACTAGGTTTGTGTAAAAATCCATCATGCTTGTCCATCTCTTAGTTTGTTGCTTTTTACGTTCAATCGCAGACTGTCTTACTGTTATATTTAGCTGATATTCTTAGGGCTTATGAAAGGACCAGCCTAAGCTTGTTCTTATATTTTTTTATTAAAACTGGACAAAATCCAGGCTTGTTTTCTTAGAAAATTGTTCTTTTAAAAAAAGAGTGTTTAAGTATCTAACAACTCTATAATTTATCAAAACAGGATATTTCTTGCCAACATTCTAAAACTTAAGAACATAATCATGAAACGGGTTTCTTGAAAATGGGCCCTGAGAATACATTTTTCTAATATTAAAGAAAAACAAGATAGATTCTAAATTACAATGTTTAATGTTGATTTTCTCACAAAGTTCTTTTTCCATAGTTCCACCTTTGTTATAAATTAGGTTGTGTCTCTGGCATATCCCGGATACCAATCATTCTGTGTGAAGGCTTTAAAATTTGTTGTAAAGCCAAGGAACATAATCCAAACCATGCAGATTGTTCCTTGCCCAGGAGAACTGAAACCTTTCCTTCACATTCAGGTCTTCCCACTCCTGACACAGAATCAAATCATAGTCATATATTTGATTGTAGCCGTTGAGAATTTGGCATAGGCAAATCTGAAATGCAATTTTTGTTTCTTTTCATTTTCGCATATTTTTTTCAACATAAGCATGTATTTACATACAATTTTCAAAAAAATTTTCTACTCCTTCAACTGCTGAACCCGGTCTTAGATTTCTTCAAAACTCTTGCACGTGTCAGGGAATGCTTTTTGAAGAAGAAGATATTCAATCACATTGTCAAGTGTTAGGCATGGCGAAAGACAAGCAAACCTTTGGCCTATCTGCTCAATTTGAAGCTGGAGGATGTCTATTGATCTAAAGGACCGGACAAAGTTTACAAAAGACAACCTAAATGATAAGTTAATCAATATCACAACAACAAAGCAAGACAAAATTGCTCCAAAAGCCTCTCATAAAAAAATTGAGATATAAGATGTTAAAGAAGGATATCTCTTAAGTATAACAGTAAAGCCAAATGTTGATGTTGGAGGTCCAAAACTTTTTTTGCTTATGTTGCTGCATCTAGTTGTAATTCCCAAGGATAGAAATACCATTTTTAGACACACTTAACAATACTTATATTAATTTTTAACTCTTCTACATACTTGATATTATCTTTTTACCAGTGCTTTTATATTAAGATCTTAATTTATTTTCTTTTTGACTTTCGTTTTTAAACAGGTGGGACATTGATAACAGCTGTAAATATGTTTTTACGTAGCTGAAGTTTTAAACCTGTATAAAAATTCATTATTATTTATTTATTATTACTACCTAACGTTTCCAAGGTGACATATGGTTGGATAACTGAGGTAACTTAGTTCTTTCAAGCTCGACCATGAAAATTTCTGCCAGCACCAGCCAAAGGGGCGATCCCATTACAACACCATCAGATTGGGTATATACAATATCATTATATGCGAAATAGACATTATTTGTGCATAGCAACAATAAATTTTTCATATCATCTTTACTTATATTTGTGTTAGTTTCTTGTTTGTCATAGATTTGCTTAAGAACAAGGTCAATAGTAAAATCAAGGGGTACATTCGTAAACAGTGACATAACATCAAATGAAACCATTTGGTGACCATCCAGAATCTTTATTGCTTTAATGTATTTGATAAAATCATTAGTAGATCTAACCGTGTATTCAGAATTACTCAATGAAGACAGAAGCTTCGCTAAATATTTGGCTACATGATAAGATGCAGTTCCAATATTGGATATTATAGGTCGTATGGGAAGATTATCTACAGATTCACCCTCTTTTAATTTATGCACTTTCGTGGTTCCATAGAACTTTCCTTGTGCTGATCCAGTTGGGTACAACTTTTTTATTTCGTTTGCTGGAAGACTGTTCAAGTGAATAGCAAACAATCACTGATTCTAATACTATGAGAGCATTCTGGAAAATGCAACCTGGAAACAATTTGCCTTTTGAGATTGACCAAAGACCATCATATAGATCACAATCATTGCACATTCTCTATTCAGCTCACAACAACCCTGCGACATTCTTTCCACACAAATGGCATTGAAGATAAAGGGTTGGCAGATCAATTCAAATTTCTTTGGATCTATCTTAGGATTTCCATCACTACCAAACAATTCTGTACATTTTTGTCTAACTTTTGTTATTTCATCCTTGTGATCAAATGCTGCTTTAGACTTCAAGACAAGGTCATCTACACTTCTTGACTAATTGTAATTGTTCCTAGACTTTCTGTTTGGCATGAATGTTCAATTTCAAGGTGAGATGAGGAGGAAAACTGCAGTAATTGACTGCATGAAGTGAAGATTGTGGAAGAACTGTCTACTTGACTGGATGATGCAGTCCTTTCTGTATACGAGGATTTCTTTTCCATTTTCTTCACAGTTGTACAAATAATGCCATATTTCTTTAAAACTAAATGAATATAGCATCAGCAGCAATAGCTGTGCTATCAGTAAGTTTACATTTTGCCATTTTGATAGATTTAATGCTTGCTGAAGAGAAATAACTAGCAGGAAAATCAATACAAAGTTCGGTATTGTTAAAGTTCTGTTGCTTCTCCTTAAACAACCTACTTCTCATTATATCTAAATTCAATCAGATCTCTGGATGCCTGCTTCCCATTGTATCAGAATTCAATCAGATGTCTGGATGCCTGCTCTAGCCTATACTGAGGTATGTTGATTTTATCTCTCACAGCCCCATCCATAGTACAAACATCTTCATTGATTTAGACCATATCAGATCTTGAATAAAAATATTTACCTTACAGAGCAAATTAATGCACATTCCCATTGCATTAGCAATTAAGAACAGGTACTTAATTACAGCTTCTAATCCTGAATTCCGTCATAAGTTGTTTTAGCTCTGCAAGATCTTTCTTTGCTTCTACCATAAAAGCATTAGATATTAACAACTCCTGACTAACTTTAGAAAAAACACTGCCACATTTCCATTAATTCCTATATGCTTTTAGATTTTGATATTTAGTAAGAAAATCTTTTCAATATGTTCTTAAATAAAACAGGCTGGTATTATTGTTGATATTCTTTTGCTAGTTTTTTAGATCATTAAAATATTTCCTTATTCCTCTTACGGACCACTGTTAGTTTTCTATTCTTATATAAAAGCTTCAACAATTGCAAATCTTTCATGAAAATCACAGTCCATTTTCTATACACCCGGCAAACAATGGAAGATGGTGTGAAACTTTTAGTATGGAATGGAACAATGGAACATGTGTTCCATTTTGAAAGAAACCATTGTTGCTGCAGCCTCTCGAAGACCAGCATCATTACTATCACTTTCTCATCTTTCACTCCCATTCAGTCAGCAAGGACTGCATCTTTCGATTTGCAGAATTCTTCAGATCCAGGGAATTTCCTAAGATTGAAGGAACATGTGCATGCATGATTTCAAAAATTGAGTGAATTTCTTCAATTTGAGGAAATTGCCTTGTTCTAAAAAATGTGGATATACAGTGTATTATACCTTTAGTACAAAATGAATATTAATTGCTTTGATGTTTAACACATGCCCAGTTCAAGATAGTTGAGAGAAAGGAAGGAAAGAATTAACAGTTGTTTTTGTAGATGTAATGATTTCTTATTAGAAATGGACACAATTTCAGTTTTTTAAAGAATCAAAGGACAGATAATTATGTTTCTTCTTGGGATTCTTAGATTTCTTCTCGAACTCTGCTTGACTTTGAGATATCGGAAATGAGTATTCACATTCCATTTCAGCCCCACCACCTTGTCCATCATTTTTGCCACATCTACCCCTTTGAAATGACTGAAGGGTATGTTGGACAACAGTTTGGCAGGTACATCCAGTGTACCTGCAGGTGACCTGTCATCTTTTATCAAAGCTCTCTGCAGCTTGATTCCAAAGAAGTGGCACAGGTTTTCTGGTACCCTTCCAATTTGCTTCCTAGCTATTTCTGACAGATATTTCACAAATTTTTTTCTATCTTGAGATTTTTTTCTTTGTTTTCTCATTTGGTTCGGAATATCTTCGGAATATCTTTGGATCAAAGACCTTGTCTGCTTCAGGCTTCACAAGAAGTAGAATTGCCACACGATCCATATTATCCTTTTATACTCCCGTGGTTGAGAGAGAGTCACTATTCTTTTTATTTTTACTAAGTCACCTCAGATTATTCGATTTATCCAATATAAAGCAAAAACAACTTTCCTTAGAATTGAATGAGAATACAATTAAATTTTTGTTCAATCTAAGGAAACGTTGTTCAATTGATATCAATAAAATATATATAATTGGAAATAACAAATATACGAGTAGGACCATTGTGCTTATCGTGCCTCAGAAAAATGAACCGATCTATGAACCAATAAACAAAGAAGAGTGAAATAAGGAATATTTTCAAGGGAGTGCAGTTGCCTTATCCACGAGTAGCAACAAAAGCAAAGACTGTTCTACTTAAAAGGAAAGTTGAAATTTAAAAAAATATTGTATGAGAATTTGCTAAGTGAGCAACTCATAATGACTAATACATCATGGATTTGGCAAAAATGCTTGGAATATTCATCAGAGAAATCCCAAAGTGAGTTGTATGCCGCAGAAGCTTTAATGCAGTTGTCTGGTTCAGAAAAAGAAAAAAGCAACAAAATAAAGCATCAAATCAACGATGAACAATGAACAATAACGTGAACAATGAAATAAATGATGAAATCAACGATAAAGGAAGCAATGAAATCAGTGATGAAATGAACAACAAAATAAACGATGAAATAATCAATGAAATGAATGACGAAATAAACAGTGAAATAAGCAATGGAACGAAGGATGAAATACTGGTAAATGATGAAATACACAATGCCATAAACGATGAGCTTAATTAATTTGACAAAGAGGAAATGAAGAAACAAATTGGGAGAGTCGGGAGTAAAATTGCAGAACAGATACAGGAAGACATAAAAGAAATAAAAAACCTGAAAAAATACGATGTTGATTCACTTATTGACCTTGATTCGAGAGAGTTGTTATATGTATTAATAACACTATTATGCTTTATTTGCAACTTAACTAATAATGATCTCCAGGCAAGGCCACATACTTTCTTCCAACTTCAAAAGTTTTCAGAAGATAAATAACCTTTGCTCAGATAAAGTCATATTACCACTTCTCTTCCAGCAAAACCTTCTAGTTTACTCTCTGAGCCATTCAAAGCAACTTGTTATTTAATAATGAAAAGGATAACAAGAAGCTTCATATTTTCTAATAAAATGAAACAATGTTTCGCTTTATTACATACTATATATTCGACCACACTTTCCAGTGGTCATCTTCAGAGTGAATACAATTTCAACAGTAAAAACCGTTAAAAGCTATTTGAAAACGTTACTATAGTGACATAAACAGGGAACAATTGAAAAGTTCGTTAATTGAATAATTTCAGAGGAACAGACTTTTCTTGGCAATTGATTGATGGCTTTTTTCTTCTGATGAAAAGAGCTTCGGCAGTGGTTCTGACATAATAGTTATTTAGTTTGTGTCCTTTTGAAAGGATTTCAAAGTTGTCAATTGACACTGGGCTATGTCCACTCCCTAAGGAATGGTTAAGTACTAGGGACCTGACATCTCTACCAGCATGTTCTTTTACTCGCTCATTTAATCGTCGATTTGACTCACCAATATAGCTGGAAGAGCAAGTGGTGTCTGGGCAAGTAACTTCATAGACTATGCCATGTTCATGCTCTTTTGCTGTGTCATCTTTAATTTTGAAGCTGGATCCAAGTTTAGTACCAGTGTAGATAACTTTTGTTTTATGGTTGTTATTAATTCTGTTTAATGTGGTTTTCAGCGATTTGACTAATTTTTTTCCCTTTTCTCCCTGATAAGGTAGCATGAGCATAGTCTCTTTTTTAGTAGTTGTTGTCGTATTATCAGAGGATGTCACATTGGTGCTATTTCTTACTTCCAGTATTTTCTTGTTCTCTTGGTCGAAAATCCAATTGGGATAGCCATTAATTTTTGTAAAGACATTTTTGAGGTGGCAAAGTTCTCTTTGTAAAAGATTTTCATTAGAGCAAACATTGTAGGCTCTTAAGAGAAGAGTTCTCAAAGTACCTCGTTTCCATTTAATCGGAGCAAAAGATTTCCCGTGCAAATAAATATCATTGTTAGTTGGTTTTCGATATACTGTTGTTTCTAAACTTCTATTATTGTCAATCAACAGGACGTCTAAGAAGGAGATCCTACCACTATCTTGAGCTCATGAGTGAACTTAATTCTGTCATGGAAGCTATTGAGTCTACGAGTGACAAAGTCTATTGAATTCGGATTAATATATGATATTGTATCATCAACATACCTCTTCAAGGGAGTATGTGGTCTGACAGCTGAGGCAAAATAGTTCTTTCTAATTCAACCATGAAAATTCCTGCAAGTACCGGACCTAGGGGAGAGCCCATTGCTACACCATCGGTTTGACTGTAGACTATTTTGTTGAACGTGAAGTGAACGTTTTTTGTGCAAAGCAGCAACATTTCTTTCATTTCTCCCTTTGATACTTCAGTATTTATCTCTTTTCGTTCGTATATCCTATCCAATATAAGATTGATCGTGTAGTCCAATGGTACGTTCGTGAAAAGGGATGTAACGTCAAAAGAAATCAATTTATAGCCATCTGGTGCTTGTAAATGTTTAAATTGCCTGATAAACTCGTTGGTTGAAGATACAGTGTACTCCGATTGACTGAGTGGAGACAGTAACTTTGCCAAATATTTAGCCAAATTGTAAGAAGCAGTACCGACATTGGAAATGATGGGTCTAATCGGTAGATCATTTACATTGTTGGTTTTCAATTTATGTATCTTAGCAGTTCCATAAAACTTAGCGGGAGCCGAACCAGTGGGATATAGGGTCTTGTATGTACCTTCTGGTAGTTTTGTTTTTATCTTTCTCAATGCTTTCTGTATTTTCCTTTCCACTATTTTCCTTTAAAGCACTTTCGTTTGGTCTTGACCACCATATACCCAACAAAGTTAATCAGACATTACTTGAGGCTGAGTAATTACTAAAGATTGACAAGAGTTTAATTACTGAAGACTCATCCCCAGCGTCAGATTCGCAGCGCAGACCTCAGGGGCCGCACTGCAGGTGAAGAGGACTCCCAGAGATTCCTCAAGTCCTACTGGCACAATTTCACCATCTTCATCCATATAGATGTTGATTGAAATGTTGTTGTTTATTTCAAATGTTTCAATCATCTTTTTATCGGATGCTTTTACTGGATATGTCAATCCTTCACAGTTTAGTTCCTCCCAGTATGAGTAATACTTTGAAACTCTCTCTGGATGTGTTGATTGTGGATGTAGACGGGATAGAATTGCCCAGATAAAAAATTTATCGTCTCTGTTTTCAATATTGAGAACAGCCTTCTTGTTTTTAATATACGTAGGTAGTTGCAAATACTTTCCACAATGTATAATTTGAGAAGTTGATAGAATAGATGGAGTTGAATGTATAGACATCATGTGGCATCTCATTTTGATTCTTGAGCTGAAGTGTCTCTGGCAATTATCACAAGAAAATCGAATTCTCTTCTTTGATGAAGTTTGTTGAAAACTGCTTCTTGACTACTTCTCTTCATGATTAATTTCTAACTGAACTGATTTCACTTTACGCTTCGATTTTCATAAACGATTCGAACGTCACGTTCGAATTATTAACCAATCAGATTGCAGGATTGCTCTTTTCTAGAATCTTCTGGAACATTCTGGAAAGTTCTGGAAACTTCTAGATTGTAAAGGTTGTTAAATCGGAAACGAGGCTAGCAGTTTAAGTGAAACCCGTCATACTATAGCGCGATCTGATGACGTCACTGATGATGTGGTATGAGAAATCAACATACTAGATTAAACTGTCGTACTATAACGCGACCTGATGACGTCACTGATGACGTCACTGCGCTGAGGCCGGTGGAGAAGGAGCCTTCCTGGAGTGATGGACTTTCTTTGCAACATACTAAGGAAAGCTGAAATTTGAAAAAAAATATCGTATGAGAATTTGCTAAGTGAGCAACTCATAATGAGTAATACATCATGTATTTGGCAAAAATGCTTGGAATATTCATCAGAGAAATCCCAAAGTTAGTTGTATGCCGCAGAAGCTTTAATGTAGTTGTCTGGTTCAGAAAAAGAAAAAAGCAACAAAATAAAGCATCAAATCAACGATGAACAATGAACAATAAAGTGAACAATGAAATAAACGATGAAATCAACGATAAAAGAAGCAATGAAATCAGTGATGAAATGAACAACAAAATAAACGATGAAATAATCGATGAAATGAATGACGAAATAAACAGGGAAATAAGCAATGGAACGAAGGATGAAATACTGGTAAATGGTGAAATACACAATGCCATAAACGATGAGATTAATTAATTTGACAAAGAGGAAATGAAGAAACAAATTGGGAGAGTCGGGAGTAAAATTGCAGAACAGATACAGGAAGACATTAAAGAAATAAAAAACCTGAAAAATACGATGTTGATTCACTTATTGACCTTGATTTGAGAGAGTTGTTATATGTATTAGTAACACTATTATGCTTTATTTGCAACTTAACTAATAATGATCTCCAGGCAAGGCCACATACTTTCTTCAAACTTCAAAAGTTGTCAGAAGATAAATAACCTTTGCTCAGATAAAGTCATATTATCACTTCTCTTCCAGCAAAATCTTCTAGTTTACTCTCTGAGCCATTCAAAGCAACTTGTTACTTACAATTCAAAATTGACTTTTTCGGGTGGATACACGTACTTGATGCCTATTGATTGCCCACCATGTCTATGCAAATTTGTCTTTGCCAGTCAACAAATTGTCAGGAAAACAAGAACAATCAAGAGGGTTAACAAAGTCCCCATGAGTGTTATAACAAGTCACTCATCCAAAAAGATGCGAGTCTATCTTCAAAGGTATTACTTTTTCATCGAGCTCCAGAAGAGAAAGAAAGCGAAATTTTAAGCTCCAAGGAAGATAGTGGGATGTTCTTCAGGCTAAGTAGAAATGATTTTCTTAAAGAACGCTCAAAATTGTTAATAATAAGCATGGCAAAAACGTATCTTTAAATTTTGTTCATGAATATGTTTCATTGAAGAATGAGAGAAATGCAGAAAAAGTTTTTGTTGAATGCTGTGCTCGAAAGTTATAGGATCTGCATGTTTGAAGGCTGCAGCAGAAAACTGGTGAAAAAATTTCCTCGACATATGCAGGCAAAAAATCAGTAGCCATCAACATGTTGTTTGAAGTTTAAGAACTAACCATGTTTCTGTCATGGCAGGAGAACCTGATTTTCACAATCCAAATTTGGGGTTAGTGCTGGCCTGACAAGGTATGGTGGGGGTGAAAGAGACTGGTTAATTTTAGATGTTGATGGCCTAATTTTTGCAATTGTAGAGCAGCTAATATTGAATGTTTTCGA
>JACTAT010000064.1:1135339-1155250 GCA_014526335.1 Chrysaora quinquecirrha | reverse complement strand
GAGAATGTTTCTCCGCTTTAAGTACTCAAATACCAAAAGTTAGATTCAGAAACGTAGAGAACGATTATGTTTCCTGTGCTTTAAAATATGTAATGGTTGAAAATACATACCACACTGGACACTGCAAATATCTAGGAATTTCACAAATAAGGACGGCTCTTCCGATGGTGACGGGTTCCTCTGCAGTGCTCCCACTCGTAGGGGAATTCCCTTACAGTAGGGGAAAACAGGTTGTTGTAGGGAGTAGGGGAAACCTACGGGGAAAATGGGTAGCTGTAGGGGAAATTCATAGAAATTGTAGGGAATTCTTGATTAGTCTTTTCAATGCGACTAAAACCATGTCCTTTTTGTTATAAAATCGATCAATTCTTTTGAAAGTAGGGAAAATGAAGCAAATAGGCGTAGGGGAAAGTAGGGGAAAAACGCATGCGCTGTAGGTAAAAATATCCGACGCTGAGTGGGAGCACTGTGTCTTGTGAAGGCTCACACTGCACTGTACCTTCTAAGAATTAGAGAGTTAGCTCTTAGATGTGTGATTGCTCAGGAGCTGATTAAATTAAAAAATATTTTGACCCGTAAATATTTACTGAACTGACGAGACGTCAATACATTGCTGGATATTGGAATTTATCACATGCGTACTGTAACCGTTGTTGAAAGACCTTTTATTCCTACCACCAAGCATCAATTAGGAAGACGGTCAAGGTGCCTTCAGGCTTGGATTTCTAAGTAACAGATTATTTTGTGATACTTTCCCAAAAATATGAATTACTTCACAGTATACACTTTTTTTACTAAGTAAAGGGTCAATAAACAACTCAGGGCTGAGTTTTTGGTTTGAATACCTTTCTTTTTGCAATACATCATTGCAAACTTGTCAATTACATGATAGAACAGCATGAAAGGAGCAAAAAAAATGAGTATTTAGGGGGTACCGAGTCATTCTATGAGGGCTGAAAGACAAGATAGTAAGTTAAGCAACTTTGAGGGCTAGACCAAAAGCACCAGTTGCTTATTCAAGAAAGTGTAAAATGTCCTCGGCTACTCTACACACTTTTTTTAATAAGAGTACAGTCTATAAGAATATTCAGGCTCAAAATTGCCAAAGAACAATGCAAATTTAAGAATAACAATGGAAAAGTTCGAGCCTCGGCAAAAATTAGGAGATTCTTATAAAAAAAAGTGTGTATAGCTGCTGTAAAGCCCTGTCTAATGTCTTTTTCCCCCAAGGTGGGGAGGGGGCTAGTGACTAAATTTTCACTCGGGGTGTGCGTATGGTGAATCAACTTCTTACCCAACAATATCGATTTGCCTAAAATTTCGAACCCAAAAATATGGGTTTCTTGAGTTACAGTCTCCCAAAATGTGTGTGGCAATTCTTTTCGATATAAATGTCTGAGGCATGGGTCGCTGTTGTTGTCATGTTTTTATTTAAGGTAGAATAACTTTAATGTATCATAGAATGGAACCCAAAAAGATCGCTAAACTAAGAATTTCGTACCCGAAATGTATGAATGTCTAGTAAAATATTTTTGACCCAAATAAATGGCTGTTAAGCAAAAGTTCTGACACAAAAACATTGCATAAACATCCCTGTGTCAAAATGTGGTCACTATCCCCCTAGGCTTTTCTATCGGATATTGGTTGCTTTCCCAAATACAATACATGTGAATTCGAGGATTCAATTCGATTTTTTAAGTTGCTGAGCAGTCGCTAATCCAGTACTAGGAATGCCTTAGGTCTTTCCCTATCTAAATAGATACCACCTTGCTCATATAACACTTGCTTATAACAAAATGCGTGCGTCCATCTTGAGCAAGGTGATGCAATTCTTTTAGAACCTTGTGTATAGTGTGTATAAGTGGTACAAACAGTCTTCTTTATACATAAACATCTTCGCTCTACCCTAGTTCAAAATTGGCTCATTTTTGGACCTCTTATGGCTACCTATTGGTAGCAAAAATTTCTTAGCATTTGCTTAATTTTCGCTTTATATTTTTTGCAAAAATATACAGTTATTTGCTTAATCTTAGTTATAAATTTTCTGCAAAAATGAGTTCCTTTAAAAATAAGAAGATCGGGGTTTGGTGCATCCTAAAGACCATCAACCGAGCGATCACTGTTTCTTTTGTTCAGTTTTGATGCTAGAAATACACACCTTTCGCAGAAGAGAACACCCATACAAAAACTAGTAGCATTGTAGGACCAATTATTAAAAACAAATTCACAAATGGCATTTAAGAATAGCCAGATGGGATTTTATCCTGCAACCTGCTCTGTATGACCAAAGATACAAAGTAGATATAGCATTTTACTGTTCTACAGTCTTGGTAATTTTCCCTTATAGCCTACACTCGTGCTAATTTCTGTGTTGGAGCGAAAGCAGTTTCCTACAACAAAACTTCAGAATATAAAGCATTTTGGTTTATATATTAGCTTTTGAGAGATGCAATATCGTAAACTCCCGGTAGCTCGAACTCCTAATAGCTAACTGTAATATGTATTCGAAGCATTTTCCTTGCTGTCTTGTAGGTTCGAGTTATTGAGAGTTTATTGTACTTTTAGAATGTCTACCTGTAGATGTAGACACATCTTAGAGAAAGATCCTGTAATCACTGTTACTGTTAGTCTTGTACAGAGAGGGACATAGGAGCAGTACTAAGAATCATAATAGATATGCCGTGAAAGTAATATTAGTTTAAAAATGAAGTCATAGCTTGTAATTGAAGAACAAAACTTAAGAATAACATCTTTGGATGAGGCTCAAATATAACAAAAATTGGGAGGAAAATAGTCCTCAATAGGGAAGGCTTACAACAGGCGAGCGAAGTTTTTCCAACTAGTTTAGATGAGCCTCCAGCTCATACACTGTAAAACATTTTGTCCTGAATAATTATGGACAATCGAGCTTTTTGTCCATAAACTATGACCATTTTTTGTCCATAATTTAACACTGAACTGTCCATAACTCGTCCATGATTCGTCCCTAAATTTTAAGGTTAATTTCCTACAGTATAGGGAATTCGTTCTCAATTAAGTCTTGAACAGTTTTCATGTGCTCAATAATGTATGGTTTGCTGTTTGATTTGAGTGCATCGAAGCAAGTCAAGGCTGTAAGATTGAAAACAATATGTGTTTGTAAGACCCACCCACACCTTTTTCATCATATTGCCATCCCGAACGTTAAAGAAAGGTTCATCACCACCTCCTGCTACAAAAGGTTCGGAGGTAAAAGCTCATTTAAAAGCAAAAAGGGTCGTATTAAAATATTTTCTGACCCAGATCTCACTGGTGAAAGTCTCATTTTGATGATCTATCAAATGAGATAAATATTCTCGTTTATCAAAATACATTATTGATCTCAACTTAGGCAAGTTTCTCAATTATTACGAAATCGAGGTTTGGCTCGAAACAGAGGCTAAATGCATATCGTATAACAATCATATTTGGAATCAGTGCCCAAAAATTTACTCCAGGGAGCCCTTGTATCTTTGTTTTTTTTTCTTTCAATAACGCTACATTTACTCTACATCTCAATTGTGATGATGATTATGATGGAAAGAAGGGTTCGAGTTCAAAACTGTCATCAACAAAGCTCTTTTGACAAATAATAACTGGATTACTGTTTTCCAGTGTGGATTGCGCAGCATGGCTGAGAGTTATTGGTGGGAGTCTGCTGTCTGCTCTGTTGCAGTGCGCGATCACTATCAAAAAAGAGAGCCTGGAGGCCGAGGCGGCCATTTGTATTTACCGGCATTGGAACTGTGGCATCGGCATTGGAACCGGCATTGGCAATGGAATTGGCGCCATTTTTATATCTAAGTCAGAATGCAAACACAACTTACCAGGGGGGTTGATAAAAGAATTTAGCTCCAAATCTTTCTCAATTGTGTTGCTTTTTTACTTCCGTTTTTAGTTTTTTGGCTTTCGAATGTGATGGGATATCCAAGGGAGCAATGTTGCGGGAAGGGCGGGCAGAACAAGGCAGAAAAATGCTTCATATGACCTGTTTCAGTTATTTTTTTTCTGGCATGAGTACACTTGACAAAATGAAATTAAACTAGCTCAGAGCTCCTGTTCACGACATCGTTGGAACACTACGATCCGAGCGGGCACAGAACAAGATCTTTCAATCACAGATCTCAAAATTTATAACAGGAATAAACTTGACCTAAAAAGGACAGAGCATGGAGCGCACAAACGGGATCTGTCACGAAAGTAAAGAAGAGTCACGACTCAATAAATGGAACGTTCTTTCTTGCTTTTGTTTTTATTTCAACATATAACCAACAAATGCCAACGAACGATAATACATATTGTTAAAGCGTAAAACCAGTGAGAGTTTCAAATGAATGGCTGTGAGAAAAATTTTTGGACAGAATACACTCATTTTCTTATAAGAAATTACTATGCTCTTGAACATACACGTATTTTGTTATAACAAACTAACAAATTGGTCCAATACTGAAAGTTTCTTAAAATTGCAAATTTTGAGTACTGAAAGTTTTTTAAGAGTTTTCTAAAGTATTGTAGTACTGGAAGCATAGTAATTCTATCTGAATGGTGTTCCCAATACATTTATCGATCGTATTTGACTGTTTGTGGCTTTCCAATTTGTCTGATTGTCACAAAATTTCAATCGGCTCACGGAATAGGAAGTAGGAATGGACAACGGAAGTGCTGCATACTTAAACAAATGCTCGGCAACTGGCGCACCCCTGTGAGATGCTTCAATGGAAGTGCTTGTACTTTCTTCCAGACATTTATATCCCGTTGACATGCCAAGACATCACTTTTTTACCAAAACACAACAAGTTTCAAAAAAAGGTTTTGAATTGAAATGAAAAATAGCACTTTATGAGTTTGTACCTTATGAGTTTAAGTTTGTCTTGCTCTGTTCTTGTTCAATTTTATACGAAACTCTGCATATTGTGTTCTAATATTGTTTTGAATAGGCTAATAAGTAAACCAAATGAAACCCAGTGAAGAATTAAAGGGGAATTTTGATACCTGAGAACATTCGAGAAGCCAAAAAACTAAAAAAGGAAGTAAAAAAGCAACACGATTGAGAAGGATTTGGAGCTAAAATCTTTTATGCAACCCCCCTGGTAAGTTGTGTTTGCATTCTGACTTAGATAGAAAAATGGCGCCAATTCCATTGCCAATGCCGGTTCCAATGCCGATGCCACAGTTCCAATGCCGGTAAATACAAATGGCCCCTGGAGGCCAGGAATCAATTTTCTCCAGCATGATTGAAATTAGAAACATATAAAATGTAATCATCGTGTGTCTAAGATTTGTTTCAATCTATGTACAAGAATTTTCATTCCCTTGGCTTTGGATAACTCAGTATTAATTTGTTGCCTTTAAGCTTTTTGCCTCAGCTGATGACAAAATCGGAAGAAGGACAAATAATCAGGGCGGAAATGCTGCTACTTGGAAGGATAACAAAATAATAATTGCAAAGTAAAGGTAAAAGTTCGTTTACATGTTTCTTCCTTAATTATCAAATAGGTTCAAGGGGGTCTGAGGACCACGCCCCTTATTTTCGCAGAAAATGGGGGAATCGCCCTTTTTAAAAAATTCATATGAGGTAAGATGACTAAAAAACTATGACATTTTTCTTATCACCCGTTGGACCAAGCCTGGTTCCGTCACTGCGAGACTCCCTCCAATACGTATTGCAACACTAAATTGGGAAATCAGGGTCTACCGAGCGAAGTGAAGTAGGTCATACTTCGTAGCTTGTGGTCTGTAGGCTAAAACAATTGAAGTAACAGCGTCGAAAGCCTTCAACCCGCCTTCGAATTTAAATGCAAGCATGTATATTTAAACAAAACATGTGGTGTTCATCCTGTAATTTTTGGGCGGGCAAAGAGGGGCAAAACTGATTCTCTTTCGGGGGCAATGCCCTCCGCGCCCCCTTTTCATCAACACTTTAAAGATGATATCCTTTCGTTCACCCTCGATGCGGTTGACTGTAGGCCATCTCTGTAATGCAAATAATATTATAAAGTTATAGTATCTTTTGAATAGTATGAAATACTATCAGACACTATCTTCACGAGTTTTGTTTCACAATAAGAAGGCACAAATCTAGGAGGGGGGTACTTCCATTGAAGCCCAACAGCGGTGTCCAGATGTTTTACGCGTCTTACAAATGACAACCAAATGACCCATTTGATAGAAATCATAGTGCATTTTCGGGGTATTTTGAGAGTTACTAGCCTTCAAATCTTATTTTCTGATGTTTTAAGCTTCTTTTGCTGCATTTTGTGTACTTGAATACGGCAAACTTTTAAAGAAAATATTTTATTGCTGGATTTGATGTTATAAAAATGTCATGATTTCTAACTTCTTACACTAAAATTTGAGAATTAGTGAAAAATTTACTACCATTTGAGATATACTAGTATGTCGAAGTGAATTGATCGTCAATAGCTACGCGGCAAAAGAAAATGATGAATTAAGATTGGCGCTTAGTCTGATTACCTGAGACCTACAGTTATCACTCAGAGCACATTTTAAGGAATTTTCAGTGGTGGGCCAAAATAAGGAAAGGGGCCTAATTTTTTTGAATCTCAATTATAATTTGAAAAGCTTTTGTCCAAAACAATAGGACAGCAAGGGGGCCTCCTGGGCCAAATGGCCCACCAGTACATATGTTAAAATATGCCTTGTTATCACTACTTATTGAATGGCTAGGACACTCAAACTACGATTAAATTGACTCATAATCGAACAGTCATCTTTATGGGTTTACTACTTCTGCCTTGCTCACAAATTGGCATGGCAACACAGACGTCAATGGCAAGTGGATGTGATGGCCTAAATCTACCGTGTACAAAATGACTTGAAAAACAATGTTTCTTGTATAGCAACTTAACTGAACATTTGTTTTACAGAAGGCTTGTACTAATGTAGCTTTCTCAATATTTGATAAAAAAGTTCTGCAATATTTAGTTCTTGAAGGCCTGCCGAAGAGTGCTGAGGGTCCCGGTGTTTCACTGTGACGTTGAAATAGCAAGCCTCGTTTCAACGCAGACCAGCTTTTTGGTGCGGGCCAGTCCACAAAATGCCGTAACATTGCGAGCCACAGTTTGAGTGATCTCGATTTGATGTTAGTCTACGTCTGATGAACGATAACTGGGACTCAGACTCAGGTAATAAGTCTAATTGGCGCTATGTCACCCCAGACTGTGAACTTTAAGTCACATTATTTTTAAAACATCGAGATAAAATAATCTTTGCAGAAAAGATTTCTGCTACATATTTTTTCTTAGAAATTGGTTACACATTTTTATATAAGGAATCTCTAACGTAAACCCATTTCAAGACACATGGTCATACCCGTGAGGAATCAGTCCTTCTTTTTCAAGAACAGAGCTCGCATCACGCTTTTCATGGCACACGATTTAGAATAAAATTGAATAGAATGACTTCTCAAGGGTATGGTTGTGTGATCTAAATTGAGTAGAAACAAAAACAACGAAGCCTATTAAGTCTAAACCCATCTTGTTCTTGAAATAGAATTATTCTTTGTTTTAACAGTATTAATTCGTTTGAGCGCCGCCACCGAATGAGCACCGCCGACCCCAAACGAGCCCGCCCCGAAGAGCGCCGCCCCCGAATGAGCAACGCCCCGGAATGAGCGCCGCATCTGAAGTTCTGAAAATTTCAAAGAGGCCGCGACGCTAAAACGAGTAAATACGGTATTTAATTTTGGACATATTCAGCAGCGAGTTCGTAAAAAAAGTTTATAAGTAGAAACGTGAAGAGACGGAAATAGGAACAACATCAGAAGATAGAGTGAATTTCGTATTCCGAGCAAAAGATGAAAACAAAAATCATATTTTTGGGGCAGTTCCTTGTCTTTATCAATTAGCTACAGGCCCTGTCCGGACAAACATTTCACGCGATTTCACTAGGTAAATTTTGGAGTTTCTTAAATTTTTGGGCATTCGAGTCTTGATTTCAAAATTGCGAAGAACAGCGAAAACATTTTGAACATACTTAAAAGCTTTTTTGTCTGACACTCCTCAGAGTAAAAACGTCAGAAAAAGACAGAGACAAAGAACTAAGGGGAGATGTATACCCAGATGCGACTCGAAATGCACCAATGAGAAAAAGAGGCCGAATTGGTATTGTGTTTTAAATACCAATCAGCCTGGAAGATTAGGCGGGATGACCAATAGAAAATTGATTGAAGAGTCCTAGTGAGAAAACGAACTCTTTCTGTCGTCACAGAACCTGCGTTTTGGTTTTGATGTGGACGGATTCGAAAGTCTTGATTCTCCTTCATTCAAAAGGTTTTCTCTTTCTTGCACTTCTTTAAATAAATTTTTGAATTAACGTGTCATGTTATCACTCCCTGTTGTGCTCACTGTTTTTGTAACTCATGTTTGTATCTGTAAATCTGGTCCGTCTAGCGCTTGTCAAACGACGCTTCGGTGCTTATTGTACAAATTAACACAGGTCAACCGTTCATCCAAAGAACTAAGCAATTACCTTTGTCACTCACCACAACCACCATCATCATCCTTATCATCTTCATCATTATCAACATCATCCTGATCATCAACATCATCATCATCATCACCACCACCATCCTTATCATCACCACCACCATCATCATCATCATCATCATCATCACAACCATAATTCTATTTTTATTTAATCCGCAATACAACACTACTTATTACAGGCATGGCTGCTAACAAAACTCTAATATTAACATAGGAAAAAACGAATACATACAAGCTGTTGGGAATACATAAAAGCTGACACCTCACGCGCTGTGATGATGATTATCTAGGATACTGTATGGTATTCATCTTTGACTTTCCTGAGATTACACTTCTGATGTCAAAGCAACTGAACCCTTCCATATTTAGAGCAACAGCACTACAGACTTAATTTTCCTGACTTATACGAAATTGAAAAGGTATTTTTTTCCTAAAACAGTACGTAGATGAAAGATAAGCGTAAAAAAATGCAACCCGCATTTCCCCACTAATTTCTAACAAGGGCGTTCATGGTTTTCTTTTTATGCGTGCACACTTTGTGACACTTAAATCGAAACTTAGACACTTTTCCATTTGGGGGGCCGAATTTCGATCCCTAACCATTTCTTCCAGATTAACTTCTGCACTCTTCTCTTAAGCTTCATTTTCCAGTACCCAAAGTTCCTTAATGTTTTGAGAAATTTGGCTCGGTGAGTTTCTTAGCAGACTTTTAGGTATCTAACAGTCATTTTTACATTCATTGTTAAAGAACGTTTTGCAAGGCAAGTTTCTAAATATCTAGAAACAATAGAAGAAATCCCTACATAAATCTTTGTAAAGCTCAATAAATACCATAAATCTAGCCAAAATAGACAAAGAGATTAATTAATCTAATAAATCTCGTATGCCATTTTTAGTAGTGATACACCCCTCTACATACTAAAGCTAATACATACCAACCTAACTGAACAAAACAAACAGCAGTTTATCAATCTAACAGATAAAGCTTAGGTATGATATTAGCAGCAAATGTACTTAAAGATATAAGGTTTGCCTATTACCCTTTAAGACAATGCAATTTATATTTTTTTCATTTTTTGCAGATTTTGGTGTTTTTGGACTTTGTGGCACAGTCCACAAAGAGAGTTCTTTTCTCGCTGGTATTCTTGGATTAATTCTATTGGGCTTCACGCTGTTTTCATCTCGCTGCCCTTTAACAAACATAGTGCGATTTGGGATTGACTTTATTATGTTATTGGTGTATTTCGATGTTATCTTGGTATAAATTCTGCCTTAGTCCAAGTTTCAGTTTTTATCTAACGTTTATTCTCTTAGGGCTCTCTTAGTGGGATTTCCAAAATTGTTTCACTGTTTCACTCAATTTTGAATTTTTAACTTCTTATAGGCCAGATATTTCAAAAGCGTAAGTTACCAATACTTTCGTTACGAAATTATCGGACGAAAGATTAAGTTTTGGTTGGCTTTACAGATGAACTTGTTGTGCTTTTTCAAAAAGCTGTGTGAAGCATTTGTCTGTCCTAATCCCATCCTTTTGTGGTAAAGGGCGCGGTTTTCTGGCCGAAATTTCTTCTTCTAGTAGCTAACTGTCCTTTTCATTCTCAAAATGATCTTCCCTGTTACACAAAAGTACGCGCTTATAGCATAGTTTGAAAGTCAACTTTAGCAAATTCATCACATGTCACAACGATATTCACAGCCAGTAAACAGTTATAGATGCTGTTTGGCCTCAAATATATTGAGGATGATGAATTGATAGGAGTTGGGTGTTAGAATACAGCTTGGTGAATAAATTTGAACTTGACTAAAACGACTCCCTTGTTCCTTGTTCACTGTTCTTTACTCTGCAATACCTGAAATTATAAGTTGAAAAATGTTTCAAGCAAATCTTCAATGACTTAGCCGTTGAAAATTGTTAAAATTGCTAAACAATGCTGCTGGTTAGAAGCAAAATGCATTTGTTTAATGGTAACAACAAAAAAGTAATGGGTAATGGCTAAATAATAGATAAAAATCTGTTGGCAGAGAAACAAGCAATTGATCACTGAAAAATCTCTGATCTATTATTTTATAAGTCGTTTATGCACCATAAAAACACAACACCTTTTATTTTTCATTAAGTGTAGTTTTGTTCATTGCTTCAGTTTATTGATTAAATTTATGTAGTTTATTATAGAACTAATGCATTCTAATTCTTATTTCACTATAGGCTGAAAAATGTTTGGATTGGATAATAATGTACGTTTATTTATAAGAAAAAAGGGTTCAGAGGCTGAAAAGTTAAGAACATGCTAAGATAATTTAGAGGCTTTGTGAAGCTTGTGAACTTACAATAGACTTCCATTTCTGTATGTTCGTGCTAATAATCTTATATTTCTTATTTTAAACTTTACACGTATTTTGTTTTATAAGAAACTAAAAAAATGTAGCAGTACAGAAAGTTTCTTGAAATGTTAGCAGTTTGAGTACTGAAAGTTTCTTTCATATCTTTACTGGCGACGTAGTAGCTAATTTTATCTGAATGGTGTTTTAAACCCATTTACCTATCGTATTTGACTGCTTGCGATTCTACAATTCGTCTGCGTGTGACAAGAGTACTTTATTGCAGACGAAAAGCGGGGAATGAAAGAAAATATTTCCTAGGTTGAGGTGAAAAGTTTCTTTCTTAGATATTTTCCCGTACTGGAGTATCTAACATTTTTGGCCATTCCAGAGTCTGGGTTTCTTATGAAGAGTTTTTTATAAATCATTATAATACGTGTATGTTATTTAATGAAACATGTGTGTCCCTTTTTGCGGCAATTGTCACCTAATTTGAAAAACAACAGATATTTAAGAGCAAGAAAATTAAGTAAATGTTAAGAACATTTTAAACCTTTAAATCGAAACAATTAAGAACATTGCATGGCCTTCTTCAATTTCAGTGATTTTATAAGAAAAAAAAAGTGTAATGTTTTCTTCTATTAGCAACTATAATTACTGTGTATTTTGAGGAGATTGGAGGCGGTTGGTTATGTTCTGGTGGACAACAGGACAGCACAGCGAGAAACAAGTCAACAGAAAAGTGAGGGTAGCTGCTATTGACTTTCGCGAGAAGCTGCATTTTATTACTTATCAAGTCAAGAAGATCTTGTTATATACGATATTTATCGTTATTTTTTAAATTTCAAAAGTTCCGCTATTTCTTGCTTTACAGCAGGGCCCTGGCTTTACAGTATGCTTTTGCGTAAATAATGTCGTTCGATTCAAGGGATATTTCAAATTTCAAAAGGTGTACGAGATTTTTACAACAGGATTCTAAGACAACAGGATTTCCAAGGGATTTCAGTGAAAACAATAGCTCTCAGAGCAAGGGTGTACGAGATTTTCAAGGATTGACTCGCCCCTCGGTTCGATTTCTTGATATTCGCAAGATAATTATAGAAAACCTAGGTATCGTGAATTCTCAGCGATGCTGCAATGCAGAAATCGACAAGATATATGGAATTTTCACAAAAGAACAAAGCAAGTTTCCGAAAACTGTTTCAAGATTTTTTGTTTCAAAATTGCAGCAGGATTTTCTCAAAGCAAACGAGACCAAAATAAGACTTTGTGAGGTGATTCTTCGTTAGGCCTTGCGATGTGATATTTAAATTTATAGATTTGAAAAGCGGCTACTACAATACAACGGCTTGTTAATATCTCAAGAACCTAGAATCTATTCTTAAGCGAGCTATAGATACTAAAAAATTGCGTTAGCCTGAAAGGAAATGTTTATGTTATTCAAACAAGTTATTCAAGTAAGCTATTCACAAACAACAAAGATCCAATAATAAAAGTATTGACTGAGAGACACAAGAGAAGGCAGGCAGCCAAATAGCGAAAGTACCACTACTAATAAAACCCAGACCAACAGCAAACTGCGATCTTCTATTGTTCCTAGAAGGCAAATACCCTCTTGTGTAAACAGTCCTTTTTGATGTTGGTACTTAATGGTCCTAAATGTCTCAGGGGTCTCACGTCCCTGCTGTAAAGCAAGAAATAGCGGAACTTTTGAAATTTAAAAAAATAACGGTAAATATCGTATATAACAAGATCTTCTTGACTTGATAAGTAATAAAATGCAGCTTCTCGCGAAAGTCAATAGCAGCTACCCTCACTTTTCTGTTGACTTGTTTCTCGCTGTGCTGTCCTGTTGTCCACCAGAACATAACCAACCGCCTCCAATCTCCTCAAATCAAGCCACTTTTCGACATGTGCTCTAGCTCTGATCATGGTCTAATAATTAGAATTAGCAGCAAATCTCTTCCGAACTTATTTTATTTCAAGGGTATACAGGTCAGGATATATTCTGTCGTTACATACAAATTGTTTTAGCCAAACAAGAAATCCCAAGAAATGTCTTCCTTGCAATAATGGGGCTAATTAATATAAATTGAGACCCGAAACGGCTGAAGGTAGACGAACAAAATGAAATGCGCGCCAAAATAACAGACATCAAACAAGTTATTCATATAAGCTATTGAAACAACAAAGATTCATTAATAAAAGTATTGCCTGAGAGAGATAAGAGATGGCAGGCAGCCAAGTAGCGGAAGTACCACTGCTAAGAAAACCCGGACTAAAAGACAGCTGCGATCTTCTATTGTTCTTAGAAGGCTAATATCCTCTGGTGTTAACGATCCTTCCTGATGTCCGTAATTAATGGTCCTAAAAGTCTCAGGGGTCTCACGTCCTAGGGTCTTGTTTTTACGGTATGCCAAACTACACTCCAATAGGTCCTCTTCATGGTTCCTGGTCCTGGGTCCTCTTTATAGGTCCTGGTCCTAGGTCCTCCTTGTGGGTCCTGGTCCTGGGTCCTCCTTTTCCTGGTCCAAGGTCCTGGTCCTGGGTCCTGGTCCTGGGTCCTCCTTTTGGGTCCTGGTCCTGGGTCCTCCTTTTGGGTCCTGGTCCTGGGTCCTGGTCCTGGGTCCTGGTCCTGGGTCCTCCTTATGGGTCCTGGGTCATCAAATTCCGGTATGCCCAAACAATCAAGTATCCTCACGCACCTATGTTGTGAAATCGAGCTCGATTGAACACTCAATGGCAGCTTGACAAACAGTGACGCCTCTCAGCAATCAAACTTACAAAATATTATAAGAGAGTATTTTCAACTCAAGCGAGCTCGATTGAAATCGGTCAATCGAGTACGTTTGGACACTGCCAATCGAGTACGATCAGAACATCCAATCCAGCTCGATTGACGGGATAATTATCTCCGTAGAACGAGCTCGATTGGCAATGTGAGATCGAGCTCGATCAAGGATACACTACACGATATTTCCAATCGAGCTGGATTTCTCCCCGTAAATCGAGTTCAACAAAACATTCCCGTAGATCGAGCTCTTTTTAGCTTCAATCGTACTCGTTTTTGTTCAATCGACCACGATTTAGCCTCAAGTATTTTTGACCCTGAAATTAACTGATACAAAAGAAGGGATTCAGTTTTTCCTTTATTCAAAATGATTATTAGAGCATTTTGGTCTAGCCAGTCTACTATGGCATTCATATCTTCGGAAAGCTTCGACTTAATTACCTTTATATCTTTATTGGTGACATAAATCACAGTGTCGTCAGCATACTTGATGATTTTTGCACTGCTCATTACATCTGTGATATCATTAAGAAATATTATGAATAACAGGGGACACAAAGATTGAGCCTTGGGGTACTCCTGTTAGGACATTGTTTGCATTGGATAGACAGTTGTCATAATTCACCACTACTGATCGGTTGAAAAGGTAATCTGTAAACCAATTTAGCTCTTCATCACGAATTCCATATTGGGGCAGTTTCTCTAATACATTTGAGTGACTTATCGTATCGAATGCTTTACATAAGTCTATAAATGCTGCAACGACCAATTTCCCTTCCTTCACATTTTTTCGTATGTCCTCCAAGAAGAGGGTTGCTGCCAACTCCATTGAGGGCTTAGGCCTAAATCCTAATTGAGAGGTAGACAGCAACTTATTTTGCTCAAGATATTCCATGACTTGCCGATGCACAGCCTATTCAATAATCTTTGACAGATGAGGAAGAACCAAAATTGGCCTTTACTTGACGAAACTTGAGCAAACTAACTAACAAACAAACTAGCTAAGAACCTAACATACTAGAAAACTAATTAACTAACTAAATAACTACCTAACTGACTAACTAACCACCTAACTAACAAATTAAGAAACTAACTAACCAAATAACTAACTAACAGTCCATCTTTCTAACTAACTAACATACAAGCTATGAGTGCAACATAACTAGCCAGCTTACTAAGTATCTAACTAATTAGGTATCTAAACTACTATCAAACTTACTAACTAACTAACTAACTGACTAACTAACTAACAAACAAACTTGCTAACTCTCTGATTTACCAACTAAATAACTAACTATTTAAATAACTAACAAACTAATCAACTAACTAACTAGCTAACTGAACAACGAACTAAATATTCAAATGAATAACTAAATATTCAACTGACTAACTAACTGTCTATCCTAACCTGCTTACTAACGAACTATTTAGCTTACTAACAAACAAACTCGCTAACTATCTAATTTACTAATAAACTAACAAAGTAACTAAGTAACTACCTAACGAACTAACTAACCAACAATCTAACTAACTTTCTATCTTACTAACTAACTAACAGACAAGCTATGCTTGCAACCTAACTACCCAGCTCACTAACTAACTAACTAACTAACTAACCAATAAAGAAACTCGCTAACTATCTAATTTATTAACAAACTACCTAACTACAGAAATAACTTACTAACTAACTAACTAATCAACTAACTAAATAACTAAAAAACAAACTCACTTACTAACTGTCTATCTGCTAACTAACTAGAATATAAGCTATGCTTGCAAGCTAACCAACCAGCTTATTAACTAATTAATTATTCAAATGACTAACTAACTCTTTATCCTGCTAACTAACTAACATGGAAGCTATGCTTGC
The DNA here is from genome assembly GCA_014526335.1 of Chrysaora quinquecirrha. Classification (NCBI taxonomy): domain Eukaryota; kingdom Metazoa; phylum Cnidaria; class Scyphozoa; order Semaeostomeae; family Pelagiidae; genus Chrysaora; species Chrysaora quinquecirrha. The sequence continues at coordinate 1,139,745 of JACTAT010000064.1, read as the reverse complement.
AACCTAACTAACAAGCTTACTAACAAATTAACTAACCATCTAGTTTACTAACAAACTAACTAACTAACCCACTAACTAACTAACTATTTATTCATCTAACTAACTAACTGTCTCTCTTGCTAACTAACTAACATACAAGCTATGCTTGCAACCTAACTAACCAGCTTACTAACTAACTAACTAACTAACTAACTAACTAGCAAATAAACTCGCTAACTATCTAATTTACTAACAAACTAACTAGCAAACAAACTCGCTAACTATCTAATTTACTTATAAACAAACTAAGTAACTAACTAACTAACTAAATTAGTAACTAACAATGTAACTAACAAACAAATTAACTAACTAGTTAACTAACAAACTAACTAACTATGTCTGTTTCTTAGTAACTAACTTACATACAAGTTATACTTGCAACCTATCTAACAAGCTTACTAACCAATTAACAAACTAACTAACAAACAGACACGCTAACTATCTAACATATTAAGGAACTAACTAACTAACTAACTAATTAAGTAACTAATCAACAAACTAACTAACTAACCAACCAACTAACTTATTAACTGTCTATTTTACTAATTAACTTGCATACAATCTATGCTTGTAACCTTACTAACCAGCTTAATAACTAAACTAACTAACTAACTAACTTACTAACCCACTACCAAACTAATTTGAAACCCAACTAACAAACTAACTGTCTATTTACTACAAACTAACTATTCTACTAGCTATTCTTGCAACCTAAGTAACCAGCTTTCTAACTACCTAACTAACAATTTTGCTAACTATCTAATTTACTAGCAAACTAACTAACTAACTGGCTAACTAACTTACTAACTAACTAACCAACTAACTAACTAAACAATCAACTAACTAGCTAACTAACCAAATAACTAACTAACTCTGTATCTTACAAACTAACTTGCATACAAGCTATGCTTGCAACCTAACTACGAAGCTCAATAACTAACTAACTAACTAACTAACTAACAAACTAACGAAGTCGCTAACTATCTAACATACTAAAAAACTAACTAACTAACTAGCTAACTAACAAACTAACCAACTAACTCTATATATTACTAACTAACTTAGCTTTGCTTGCAACCTTACTAACAAGTTTACTGACTAACTAACTAACTAACTATTTAACAAACTCGTTAACTATCTAACATACTAAGCAACTAACTAACTAACAAAGTAGCTAACCAACTAGCCGACCAACTAACTAACTAACTGTCTATCTTACTTACTAACTAGCATACAAGCTATGCTTGTAACCTAACTAACAAACGTGTTAACTAACTAACTAACTAACCAACTAACAAATTCGCTAACTATCTCAACTTACAAGCAAACTAACTAACTAACTAACTAACAAACTAACTCGCTAACTCTCGAATGTATAAACAAACTAACAACTAACCAACTAACTAACTAAGAAACTAACTAACTAACTAACAAGCCAACTAACCAACTAGCTAACTAACACTCTATTTTACTAACTAACTAACACACAAACTATACTTGCATCCTAACTAACAAGCTTACTAACTAACTAACAATCTAACAAACAAACTTGCTAACTATCTAACATACTAGGAAACAAGCTAACTAAGTAACTAACTAACCAACTAACTAATCAAATAAATAACTAACTAACCAACCAAGTAACTAACTAACTGTCTATATTACTAACTAAGTAGCATTCAAGCTATGCTTTCAACCAAACTAGCCAGCATACTAACTAACAAACTAAGTAACTAACAAATAAATTCGCTAACTATTTAATTTACTAACAAACTAACTAAGTAACTAACTAAGTAACTAAGTAACTCGCTAACTCTAGTATTAATAAAGGAAATAACAACTAACCCACTAACTAACTAACCAACTAACTAACTAGCTAACTAACCAACTAACTAACTAATCAATCAACCATCTAGCTAGTTAACCAACTAACTAACTAACTAACTAACTAACTAACTAACAAAGTTTCTAGCTATCTAACATACTAAAGAACAAACAAACTAACTAACTAACTAACTAACTAACCAAATAACAAACTAACCAATCAACTTACTAGCTAACTAACCAACTAACTAACTAACTCTGTATATTACTAACTAACTTACATAAAAGCTATTCTTGCAACCCAACTAGCAAGCTTACTAACTAACTAAATAACTGACTAATTAACAAACTCGCTAACTGTCTAACATAGTAAGAAACTAACTTACTAACAATGTAACTAACTAACTAACCAACCAACTAACTTACGAACTGTCTATCTTACTAACTAACTAGCATACAAGCTATGCTTGTAACCTAACTAACCAACTTACTAACTAACTATCTAACTAACTAACTAACAAATTCGCTAACCATCTCAATTTGCTAACAAACAAACTAACTAACTAACTAACAAACTAACTCGCTAACTCTTGAATTTATAAACAAACTAACAACTAATCAACTAACTAACTAACAAACTAAATAACTAACTAGCCAACTAACCAAGTAAGTAACTAACACTTTTTATTAGTAACTAACTGACACACAAAATATGCTTGCATCCTAGCTAACAAGCGTACTAACTAACTAAGAATCTAACAAACAAACTTGCTAACTATCTAACATACTAAAAAACTAACTAACTAACTCACTAGCATCTAACTAATGAAATAGCTAACCAACTAACCAACCATCTATCTTACTAATTAACTAGCATACAAGCTATGCTTGCAACCTTACTAACCAGCTTACTAATTAGTAAACTAACTAACAAACTAACTCGCTTACCCTCTTATTTAGTTATGAACAAACTAAGTAGCCTACTAACTAACTAACTAAATATTCAACAGTCTAACTAACTGTCTATCTTGCTAACCAACTAACATAGAAGATATGCTTTCAAACCTAACTAACTAACAAACTAACTAACACAAATATTAAGAAACTAACTAACTAACTCTGTATCTTATTAACTTAATAACATACAAGATATGCTTAGGAGATAACTAACAAGCTTACTAACTAACAAACTAACTAAGTAACAAACAATCTTGCTATCTATCTAATATACTAAGAAACTAACCAACTAACTAACTAACTAACAAACTAGCTATCAAACTAACTAACTAGCACTCTATCTTATTAACTAAGTAACATACAAGCTATGCTTGCAAGCTAGATAACCAGCTTACTAACTAACAAACTAATTTACTAACTAACAATTTTGCTAACTATCTAATTAACTAATCAACTAAATAACTAAATACCTATTTAATTAACTAACTAACTAACCAATTAACTAACTTACTAACTAACCATCAAACTAACAAACTAACACTCTATCTTACTAACTAACTAACAGACAAGCTATGCTTGCAACCTAACTAACCAGCTTACCAACTTAACTAACTAACTAACTAACAAACAAACTCGCTAACTATCTAATTGACAAACAAACTAACTAACTAAACTAAGTAACTAATAACTAACTAACTAACCAACTAACACTAACTACTGACCAACTAACTTACAAGCTTTGCTTGCCACCTAAGTAACCAGCTCACTAACTAACTAATTATTTTACTAACTAACAATTTCGCTAACTATCTAATTAACTAATCAACTAATTACCTAAATACCTATTTAATTAACTAACTAACTAACTAACTAACTAACAAACTCACTAACTAACCAACTAACTAACTAACCAATCAACTAAATAGCTAACTAACCCACTAACTAACTAACAAACTTCATCTTACCAACTAACTTACATACAAGCTATGCTTTAAACCTAACTAACAAGCTTAATATCAAATTAGCTAACTGACTAACAAACAAATTTGCTAACTATAAAATTTACTTATAAACCAACTAACTCAATGCGAGTGGTAGTGAATCGGAACAAAAAGTAGTGCATTGGCACTTAAAGTGTGCAAGGGTGCGGCACTGAAGTCAGTGTCAATGAGCGTGGTAATGAATCGGAACAAATGTAGTGCAATGGCACTTAAAGTTTGCAAGGGTGTGGCACTGAAGTCAGTGTCAATGAGAGTGGTAATGAATCGGAACAAAAAGTAGTGCATTTGCACTTAAAGTGTGCAAGGGTGCGGCACTGAAGTCAGTGTCAATGAGAGTGGTAATGAATCGGAACAAAAAGTAGTGCATTTGCACTTAAAGTGTGCAAGGGTGCGGCACTGAAGTTAGTGTCAATGAGAGTGGTCATGAATCGGAACAAAAAGTAGTGCATTGGCACTTAAAGTGTGCAAGGGTGCGGCAATGAAGTCAGTGTCAACGAGGGTGGTAATGGATCGGAACAAAAGGAGTGTATTGGCACTTTAAGTGTAAGGGTGCGGCACTGAAGTCAGTGTCAATGAGCGTGGTAA
>JACTAT010000064.1:1002761-1134839 GCA_014526335.1 Chrysaora quinquecirrha | reverse complement strand
TCTCCAATATTGAAATTGGTGATTACCTGATGGCCATGAACCACAGCCACAGAGAGCGATATGTCCACCCTATCATTGACGATGACCTAAAGGCCAGACTAGCCATAGCGGTGATCTAACCGTTATAAGTTCGGAAAAGGAGCATTTATGTCTCCATAATTAACAAAAAGGTGGACCTTACAGTTATTAACCTTTGAAAGGAGAACATCTCCCACGTTGAAAAGTAGGGACCTTGCAGTTATTAACTTTCTCGATATGATAAACTGCCTAAAAATCCTTGTGTCCCAGATCAGCCATGATGGTGACCTAACAGTTATGATCTCCGAAAAGGAGCACCTTCATCCCAGAATCAGCAATAAGATGGACCTTATAGTTATTAACCTTTGAAAGGACAATATATCTCCAAGATGAACAAAAAGGGACCTTACAGTTATTAACTGCCCATCCCAGGGAAGGTATGTCCAAAAATAGCCAAGATGGTGACCTAACAGTTATAGCCTCTTAAGGTTGCTAACAGTATATGCTAGCACGTGTATATACCAGATAAGCCACAATGGGGACCTAAAAATGTAGAATCTCGAAAAGAAGCTAATCTTTCTAAAAGGATAACAATAGGGAAGGACCCTTCAGTCATTAAGCCTTGACCATACTGAGCTCCCGAATGAGCATTATGAGTAGGTATCTTTCCTTTCCAATCATAACTGTAGTCTTTGTAAACCACTTTTCAAATTAACAATGAGAATGACATCAAAGTCATTAACCTCCAACAAGTGGAGAACATGTCTCTCACGTGACCAATAAAGGCGACCTTAAGTTGTTGTGAACTGCTGACCATAGAGACCCGTCCCCAGCCTTACAAGAAAGCAACCCAATTACAAATTATTGGTGTAAGTAGCTAGAAATCCTATAAGAAAATCCCAGGCCCAAAATTGTCTGATCAAGGAGCTTGTCTTTGCCTACATTCTCAAAATGATTAAAATGTCAATCAAATAGCCAAAACTAATGGATTTTTCCAAGATTCCCAAATAAGACAAATGTCCTTCTCCCAAATAAAACCAAGGTATTGAAAAACACCGACCCATTAGGTGCTGATTGTTAACCAAAAGAAATTTTTGATGCATCATTTTTTAAATGGATAGCTAGTAAGGAAAGCCTTTTGGCATGTTTTCAGGATGAATGACGAAACAGAAATTCCTACCTTGGAAGTGTACCCAATAAACACAGAAACATTTTCACATGATTGCTTGATAAATAATAAACAAGGGGAGGGGTGCCCCATTGCTCAATGTCTATGTTCCATCCACAGAGCACACATCCCAAACCACTGAGACTATGCTAAGACCCCAGTCTCCTTATTATACTGTCATCGTGGGGAAGAATTTCCTGTTATTTTCATCACTTGACAAAAGGACCAATAATTCAAAACACTCTGATGTTGGCAGAACAGCCCCTTTAGAAGTTCTTTATGAAATTTCTGAAGGCTGGTTAGATCAACCGCAGCTAGAAAAATAATGCTTCCAAAGCCAAGGCCTGACCAAAATTGCTAAATTGTACTCCCCAATTGTGCCTGGTGCTAAGTCGAGAGCCATGTCTAAACATGAAACTGGGATTCTTGTTTGCCCATTGAATAAAACAGAAAATCTGCTTATTCAATTCAAAGAAATTTTATGCATCATTTTGAAAAGGATAGCTAGGAAGGAAGGCCTCTTGGCATGTTTTCAGGATGAGTGACGAAACAGAAATTGTACCTTGGAAGTGTACCCTTAAACACAAACACATTTTCACATGATTGCTTGATAAATAATAAGCAAGGGGAGGGCTGCCCCTTGGCTCAATGTCTATGTTCCATCCGCAGAGAACACATCACAAACCACTGAGACTATGCTAAAAGCCCAGTCTCCTTATTAGCCTCTGTCATCGTGGGGAAGAATTTCCTTTTATTTTCATCATTTGACAAAAGGACCAATAGTTCAAAACACTCTTATGTTGGCAGAGCAGCCCCTTAAGAAGTTCTTCATGAAATTTCTGAAGGCTGGTTAGATCAACCGTAGCAAGAAAAAATAAGGCTTCCATAGCCAAGGCCTGACCCAAATTGATAAATTGTACTCCCCAATTGTGCCTGGGGCTAAGTCAAGGGCCATGTCTTAACATAAAACTGGGATTCTTGTTTGCCCATTGAATAAAACAGAAAATCTGCTTATTCAATTCAAAGAAATTTTTATGCATCATTTTTGAAAAGGATAGCTAGGAAGGAAGGCCTCTTGGCATGTTTTCAGGATGAGTGACGAAACAGAAATTCGTACCTTGGAAGTGTACCCCTTAAACACAAACACATTTTCACATGATTGCTTGATAAATAATAAGCAAGGGGAGGGCTGCCCCTTGGCTCAATGTCTATGTTCCATCCGCAGAGAACACATCACAAACCACTGAGACTATGCTAAAAGCCCAGTCTCCTTATTAGCCTCTGTCATCGTGGGGAAGAATTTCCTTTTATTTTCATCATTTGGCAAAAGGACCAATAGTTCAAAACACTCTTATGTTGGCAGAGCAGCCCCTTAAGAAGTTCTTCATGAAATTTCTGAAGGCTGGTTAGATCAACCGTAGCAAGAAAAAATAAGGCTTCCATAGCCAAGGCCTGACCCAAATTGATAAATTGTACTCCCCAATTGTGCCTGGGGCTAAGTCAAGGGCCATGTCTTAACATAAAACTGGGATTCTTGTTTGCCCATTTAATAATACAGAAAATCAGCTTATTCAAAGAACATTGCACGCAGCTGAATAACAACTAGACCTTTCTAGATGATAAAAAATCTGTTTAGAATACCAAAACTGTGCAATCAATTGAGAAAAAGGGGCATTCTTACTTAACACGACACTTGAAGCATCATCTCCCTCCAATAAAGTTGATGGAAAAAGATAAAATAGATTTTCTCTCTTAACCAAAACCGAAATCCATTTGCTTTCAAAATTATTTTGACAGCAACATGCAACCCTGCAGTATTGCTTTTGAGATTGAACTAAGGTACACCTCACCAATTTCAAAAATATTTACTATAGGTATGGCTGACAGGAATGATTGAAGCCTAAAAAAAAAAAATGTTTAACTCAAGTAAAATTTTCATAGAATTGCAATATCTGGATACGAAAATGCAAAATCTGACTGTTGCATCCAAACAACGTATGAAAGGCAATACCATAAACAATGGTTCAAAACTCCCAAAGATTTCATTTTTTTTTTTTTTTTTTTTTCGTGTAGGTTATTAGGACACAGGTTTTGATATGCCCATGAACAAATAACAAAATTGATGCAGGGAACAAATTGAAAAAGTACAGGACTTCATATCTGTTTGAGCCTAATGCCTAGTATCACCAACCAAGTCCAAAACGCCTGTCTATATCAATAGGCCTATAGCAGAAAAAACGGATCTCATTCCTGCCAACATGCTTGCAATTTTATCTTGTATCAGGATGGGCAATCCAACAGCACGAAATACTCCTAGAAAGCTCGGCGAATGTTCGTATTTTGTCATGAGTCCAGTAGGCCTATTAAAAATTAGATGACTGCTCTATGTAGACAGGAAAATTCGTGTATCTAATCTAGAGGCCCGGTCAATTCGACAAACAATCCGACAAGAGAATAAATGAAGAAATAAGCAATTAATAGTGATAATAACCATCACATATAGAGATAAAAAATCGATTGCCAAGAAACCCAGCACGGTAAAGCAACCCTTTCTTGAGTAAACACTCCAAAAGGATTTTGGCCCACGTGTGGCCTAGGCAAACTATGAAGATACTCAAATCTCCACCTAAATTCTAAAATTCAAATATTGGAAGACAAAAAATAATAAAAACAAAACAGAAATCAGAACTTTCTCACCCAATTCAACTTTCATAGCAGCCAAAACTTGCGAAGAGGACACGACAAAAATCTGCTTGTCAAGAACTTTGAAACGTTCGCCGTTCACAGTTCATGTTCAGTTTTAATGATAAGCACAGACCGCGTGGCAAAATTTATAGCCGCCAAATTTAAACGCACGAGTTAACCCTATTCACCATAGCAACACTGCTGTATAAGGAATCGCTTTGTATGAAAAAGCTTCCACCAATCATGAGACACCTGAAAAGCTTCTCTACCTCTAATGCGATGCAAGAGGGCAATAATAACATAAAAGCCCCTGTCACATATTAAACCCGAATAAATTGCATTTAGTCGTGCCAAAACATACCTTCTTGATGGTCTTTCTTCTCCTTTTTCTTGCTATTCAAAGCTTTGGTACCCTGTAAAGAAGACAAGCGAGAAGTGTAGGTAAGGAAGTGTAGGTATTTAGTTATCTCAACTAAGCATGGTTTATAATGTTGAAGAACGCTATAGTGTAGACTACCTTACAGATTTCGACTCAGGTAGATAGGCCTAAGTCCTCAAACAGTCAAACGTCAAACCCCGCTCAACAATTCGTGATTCCGTTTGATGGTTTTAGTAAATATCATGAATGTTTTATAGTAAATATCAATAAATCTTTAGTAGCTTAAATATCCATTTAAATTTTATAAAATCAAAGAAACCTAAGTCAGATAGAGTGGATCAGAATCCCTACACACAGAGAAAACCCTCTTTATTTTAGACGCCTTCAAATTAAAGAACAAAACTTACTGGTTCCTTTAAAAAGAAAAAGAGTATATGAGCATATATCTTGTGATATAAATTCATTTTTCAGTGATGAAATTCAAATCTTCCATGTTTTTCTTTGAAGAACAAAATAAAAATCCATTGATTGAAGATAGACTAGAAGTATATTCATTTTTTGATAATCTGGATATTCATAAAAGAAACTAATGTGTAGGATAAACATTGAAAAGTTAAATGAAATATGTAGAAATATCATGTGAAATATTTCTTAGTTAAAGTTTTTCCAGTACTGGAGTTTCTAAAATTTTTGGCCATTTGCAAGTCTGGGTTTCTTATTAAGTCTCTAATAAAAGTAACATGCATTTCAGTAAGATCATGGATTGCACCCTTGCAACCCAATACTGAAATATGTAATACCACAATGTGTAAAATTATGGGGCTTGAAAAAAAAGTTTTTTTTTACCATGAATGTCATCTGTCTGCATCATGAAGTCGTTGAAATACACATCCTACAATAAATAAAAGTTACATCATATGTTGTTCTTTTGATAGGATAAGCATGTCTACTCATGTACATTGTATGTTTCTTTCAGTTGCACAGATGGTTCACTGTGTCAGATTTTAGTTGAAAAAGCTAATGGTTAGCCAGTCTGCAAGTAACAAGATCTTGGCCTTTGGGTCAGAACGTTACCTGATGTTCATGTTTATATTTAGTTTATTAGACAGTATCTTCCATAGAAACAAAAGACTCTGCTGTTACTTGAAACAACATATTGTTTGTTCTTTGGTGTGAAGTCAGTTTTGGGTGGTGTATGTGCCATCATGGCAGCAAAATGAACTGCACCTTGGAAAACTGGGCCTTGAGAAGCTTAAAATCATTCAAATACTAAGCTAGACTTGGTCTATCCGAAACCTACCGTTAACTCTTCATCATTGCCTCCTGTAGATGGGTTATTCTCATCTGGGCTTATGCTTGGTGTCTGCCTTTAAAACATACATGTTTGTCAACAAAACAGACATACATACAAGTTGACCAGCTTTGGCTCAAACAATACTTCAATTTATTCAACTTGTTTAAGAAGGACAACGAGAGAGAGCTACAATTTAGGCATTTTTTGCCTCTCGCCTTCCTACAATTTTAGCAATAAGTAAAATGCTCTGGATTTTGTAGGGATTTTTCTTCCATTTGACAATAAATTTAACTACTCTGAATCTCCTCATGTTTGTAACATAAAACTTTCGGCTTATTGTTTTCACAGGGAATCGTTGAACAATCCCTGTACATTTTGATGCAAGTCCAATATTTTTCATTTCTTTGAAAAATGTGAAGCATTTAAGGAATACCCTTCTCACAAATGGCTGCACCTCTTAAGGCAATCTGTCCAATTTAAACCTAGATTTGAACATGAACAAGAGCCTACAGTGAGAACTCTCTAATCTGTGAGTCTGCTTGCCAGTCTAAATAAACAAATCTAGCTTCTATATTCAAGGAAGTTTGAGTTGTATTGTCTGCCTCATACAGACACTTATAGAGTTGTACACTTTCGATGCGAAGAAAGGCAGTGGTGAAATGTTTTCCTCGAAATTTATAAATGTTTAGCCAGTCTGGACCGAACAGAACCCAGCACCACCAAACCAACCTGTTCTCGTCTCAGTCAATAATGGGCTTTTAAATGCTTTTAGGAAAAGGCACATTGTGCTCATTCTTATATTTATTTTTTTCAGTGTCCGAAGAGTCTATCGTGCAAGTTTAAAGGTTTGAAGAAAATAAGTTAAATGCTTGAAGAACAGCCAGTCTCTGTCAAAATTTGCTGTTTCCTTTCGGAAACCTGTTCCTGTTTAATGCAAAGAGTAATGGGGATTTTTTTCTTAACTTCATTCTGTTGAGAAAATTTGGAAAAGTTCCTAAAACAGGATATGTTGTTTAATTATTTCAAACTGTGAAATAGCCTGCTGAGATACTCAACAAACTTGATTTGAAAGATTGAAAGAGCACTATTTTCGCAAGCGCTTTAAGGGCCGATGCACACGAGCACTGAAACTTTCTTAAAACAGCGGGCAACATTCCTCTAAATTCTAAATTCCTCAGTTTCCTTCTTACTTTTGAAATGAACATGTAACAGTAGATGCCAATTACAGTAATTTCTGTTGACAGAACTGTTAATTATTCTGGAACCAAACAACTTCAAGGGAAAAATCACTGGCCGAAAAAGCTAAAGAAATTTCTATCAAAACAAAATGATTTCCGTGAAAATTTTTTATCGCATTTGCAAAATTTTCAAAGTTAGGTTTTAACGACCTTAGAAATCTTTGATGAATTCATTTCGATATATTTCATGGTTTTTCACTCGTTTTCCGTCTCAGGCTTGCAACCAAACGGGAAAGAAGGCAAGAAGAGCATATTTCGTTGCTGTTTCCATTGCTTTTACTACGTTTTCATTTCATTTTATGACGTTCGTGACAACCTTTCATCTCCAAGAATCAGATAAATTCTATTTTAATCAAAACGCACAATTTCCTATTGCAAATCTAGAAATCTTGAATGAATTCATGCCTCCGAAGGTCCAAGATTCCAGGAAAGACGAGAGAGTGAGGGGAGCGTTAATCCTTGATGACAGAAAACGCGAAGAAAACAATCGACTTGTGAAAATCAAGGACCTTCCAGAGGTCCTCAATTTTATTAGTCGGTCCTTTTCATCCGTTCTTGAGAACGTTCTTGAGAAAATCGACCAAAATCGACCATGCATACGGCGCATCGAGGTGCTAACTTGTTAAATCCCTTGAAGAATGTAATCAAGTTGCCCCTGTGCATCGGCCCTAAGCTTAGTAAGGTGTTTATTTGACTATCTAATTTATTAGATGTTTTATTTCCATTTCCTGCATATGCATGCATCATCAAACAAACTGTTTCTTCACCCTATAGGTGGAAGGGATATAATTGGTGAAATAACATCAACATGGCGTAAATTGTGAGGTTACATGTGTTGCAAATGTACTCCCTTACTTTGATTCTGAGATGGAGAGATTCATGTGCTGTCAAAAAAGCTGACTTATCCACTGTTCTTAGCAGGTAGTCTTGGACGATAATGTCTTTTTTCGTCAGCATTCTGTGCAATAGTTGCAGCAACCCAATTGTGGACTGCCTAAAAACACAATGGACCAGTTTAATACTACTGTTGTACTGCATGTAGCTACGGGAGTTTTTGTTACATGTTAGATGAGCTAGCTTTTAGCTATTATTGTGCCAAATTATTCAGAATACGATATAGAACGCAAATTCATTTATCTAATGCGATAAAGAACTCTACGCAGAATATAATTTGCTTCGAGAACGCCAACGTAACTTTGTCAGGCCCGGTTTCCTTAACATCCTAATCGTCGTAAAATTATAGCACGATCGTCAGACTTTCTTATGGCACAATTATGGTAAGATCATCAATATAAGTGGAAACAGTTTGGTTGTAGCGGCAATCGCTGCCTGGATGCAGAATCGTGGAAGTAGGCATTGATTCAACTTTCAGGACTTCTAAAATTCAGGTGAAATATGTTTTCATTAAAGAGCAACTGTCGTGATGTTCCTCTAACATTATTGTGTGATAATCGTAAGAAACTCCCGCGCTGTTACATTTCTACCTTCTATAATTCCTTTTTATGTACGAAGAATTCGTCCGAATTCTTCGTACAATGTTGTAGTGAGGCGAGGGGAACGCAGAATAGATATAGACATACCAAACAATATATATACGGAATTAAATGATTAGGCATTCGTAAGTAATATTTCTGTGCACGTCTTTCATTGTTTGACCGAAATAGCTATATTCAACCCGAATCGTTCTTTGAACATGCCCATAGGGCCCCTATGTAAATAAGAAGTTGAACGAATCAATTATGACATAGTGTCTACCTCATATCTGCTTCCTCTTGGAAATCTCCTTATGTGGGAAGTGCCATTTATTTCCCTTATGTTAATTGAATAGCAGGGCTCTCCGTCTCCTGGCTCTGGAAGCACCTTTGCTATTCGGTTAAGTAACCTCGTCTGAAAAATGAATTGAATATCAACGAATAAGTTGCCAGCCATGATTTCGATTTACTTTAAATACAGGCTTAAACATTGCCAGACATCAAAGTTTCTTGCTAGGGAAGTAAATAATTATTTCTGTTTGGAAATAAAAATTTGCAGTTTCTTCCGTTTGGTGTACCCTGTAGGTACAGTTTTTCATTTTTGGTTCTATGTTTTTTACGATTCTCCTAATGACGACACAAATGAAATATCAAATTGAGCTTAACTGACGCTGCAAGTTGATCGACTTCCAGAATTTTGTTTTCGTCTGTTTGCGTTGATATGTCACTCTGCAAAAATAACAAACTTGAATGTGAAAGGTTACATTATAATCGAAAGTTTGTCATATGTTTGACAATTCTTCTAGATCTAACTCGATTGCACAAGTGTAGCATTAATTCACTTTCTTGAAAGCTGTGCATTCATTATTTTTGCAACAGATGAAGGTCCTGAACGCATAGTCTTGTTTCTCGGCTTTTAGTACAATTGGTATCCATATAATCGTTTGCTTAGTTATTTTGATGTACTGCGAAACATTAAAATTTTACGTTTCTTATATACCATTTCTGAAAAAAATTATTCTTTGATTTTACTTTAAGGACATATCAATACAAAATAACCTTTCTTTTTGGTTTTATCATAAAAACATCTATTCTGCATTTTTTTTGACAAAATTTGGAGGACCTGACAGTAAATATTGCAAGAATGTATAGGGGGCTCTCGGGGTCTAAAATGACGGTCCTGAATGCCGGGCCCTTGGATTTTATACACCCGTTCTATTTCGTGATGTTAGATATGCAAGAATATGTCACGAAATGGACTTTGTAAGATTAAAAAGATTATACATGTACAAACCCTATTCAGGTCATGACTTTGATCTTCGTTTATACTTTGATCACTGTGAAACGAGAACAATTCCTATCATTGATAACCAAAAGTTGTTTTGGATAATCAAAAAACTAGTTAAAAGACGATAAGTTCCGAAAGTAGAAAAGCAGATTGTTGTTTCCTTAGATCTGGAATAGTAAGTTTCAGATAAAAGTATGGGAATTTGGTTCAATTTGAGATTTTTTCTTTCTTATTGGAGCATCCGTATACCTGATTTACACGTTGAAACTGCCAGGTTATTATCATAGTATATGACTCGTGCTCTTAGTATTTATTCTCAAAAGTTTGATCAGCAGTTTCAATTTTCAAGGCTCAAAACTATCCGTTTCGTTTGCACGCATTTTTTTTATAAGTTTTTGCCTATCTGAGTACTACCTTCCTTATAAAGCACTTTCTTATACAAAAATGCGTGTGTTCTGATGGAGGCACAGGAAAAGAGCTTACAGTATTGGATTTCCTTTCAGGAGCATTATTGCCTCCGATATCTTCTTTTTTATGGCCGCTGCACTGGTTGTTGCTGCAAAAAAAAGACAATAGAAATGTTGTTATGAATAAGAAGCTGTCTATTGTGTAAAGCTACTTCTAAGATATAGAAGCGAACAGTGAACAGTTCCTCATAGAAGTGAGTTTCTATCAATCTGGTATCTGATCATAGAGTAACAGCTGTCTAACAAAAATTTATTCAGTCTCATTCCGAGGTGCCAAACTGATATGAACAGTAAGTAGATCATGATTTGGGATATGAAGGAATTTAATGAATCTGGTACAAGGTTTCTCACATTAATTAACTTTAATTCATTTGCTTCTTTTTATCTCCAAACTCGAATTCTCAGTAGTTAAACTGAGAAGTGATTGATAACAAGTATACTTTCTAGTAGCTTTCTCTAGTACTTTGATTGCAAGAAGTAGCTTATGTAAACTTGTTCGATGTTAGGAAACATTGGTGTTTCCTGATAAGGAACTCTGTCATATGCTAAGGCCTAATGTTACTTTGTAATTTTACGTTCTTGCACTTCCACGGAGAAAATCCAGTAAATGGAAGGATTTTTTCTAAATTTAAAGTTTTCTTTACAGTTTCAATAGAGATTTCCAATTACCTCGAATCTGTGCGATGGCAATGCTTTCTTCTCGCGAATCGCTTTCTGGCATGATAATCGCTTTCTGGCATGATAATTCAAGAAGACACTGATCGCCATATCGCATGATGAACTCCAAAACTCACTAATCAAACGTAACAAGTCTACATCAACACGTGAGGACTAGGAGTCTGGGTTCTAGTAGCGTCCTTTCGCAACATAACAATACAACATTACTCTTTTCCTAAAAAAAAAAAAAAAAAGTTTCTTTGTCTATCGAATAATTGAAGAGTCTATTGCATCTCCATAATGATCTGTCTGTTTTCGACTTCTCGCTGAACGTCTTGGAGCAATAACGTTTTCCTGATTGTCTGTTTCATTACTCGACGCAAATTGTAAATCATCATCTGATTCTTCAGCAATGTTTCTATTTGGTACTTTCTTGAAAACGACACATTCCGAGTTATATATCTACTGTTATTTCTTGCAGTTATTCTTGTGCCTTTAATCTTTATTACTGTGTAAGGAACAGGATCAAATCTCGTAGAAAATTTATTTTCTTTCTTCTGTTGACAGATGACTGTATCTCCAACTTTTATTTCACTGGGTTTTGTTCCTCGTTTAAGATCAGCATAAATCTTTGAAGATTGTTTTCTTTCTTGATCGTTGTGTACTGCTTCTCCGTGTCGATTGACAACTTTTGATCTTCTTTCCAACATTGGTAGTTTGCCTTTAACTACTCTGTTAAACAATAATTGAGCGGGAGGAATCTTTGTGGTTGTATGCGGTGTTATTCTATAGTTCAACAAAAATCTTTGTAATTCTTGTTTCCATTTTCGGTGTTCTACATGAGCGGTCTTCAGTGCTTTTCCTAATAGTTTGTTGAAAGCTTCGATTTCTGCATTGCCTTGCGGCCAAAGCGGTGTGCTTCGTACATGATTAATTCCTAGCAAAGACATGTAATTTTCAAATTCTTTTCCTTGAAAAGGTGGGCCATTGTCTGTTGTTACTTTATCTGGTATTCCGTGTCTTGCAAATATGATATCTAATTTGGGTAATACCACTGTAGCTGCCGTTGAAGAAACAATTTCCACTTCTGGATACCTTGAATAACAATCAATCACATTCAATAAATACTCTCCACTAGGAAGAGGTCCTAGAAAGTCCATTTTAACTTCTTTCCAAGGTCCTGAAGGCATTTGAGATGTTTGAAGTGGTGCTGGAGGTTTCGGATTTCCAGTAGCTTGGCATGCTATGCAGCTATCAATTTCTTCTTTTACCATCTTTTCTAAGTTAGGAAACCAGACATATTCACGCAAGAAAGCTTTTGTCTTAGCTAGTCCTTGATGGCCTTCATGAGCTATTTGAATTGCTCTTCGTTGCAATGAGGATGGATGGATAATTCTTGTACCACGTAGTAGTATCTTATGTTGGTGGTCAATCGATATTTCATCTCGAATATTTTTGAAGGAATTTATCAGATCACAGTTCCAACAATAGCCTGTTTGTATTGCGGTTCGTAGTCCACGTAAAACTTTGTCTTCCTCTGTAGCAGATTTTATTTCTTCAAGAGTCAATGTTGGTAATATAGCAGCTTCTGTAATCAAGTTAATAAAGTCTTCAGCAACATTTGGTCGGAAATGCTTTGTTTGGGTTGGATGTCTCGAAAGAAAATCAGCAGGGTTTGAAATACCAGCTTTATAAACAACTGTAAAGTTGTACTGTTGCAGTCTTAACATCCATCGTTGAATTCGTGCAGGAGGGTTTGAACAGGGATTAGCATATATCAACTCTAAAGGCTTGTGATCAGTATACAGAGTAAATGATGCTCCATACAAATATAGATGATAATGTTCAATTCCCCATACTATCGCCAGCGCCTCCTTTTCTGTCTGAGAGTATCTTTTCTCTACTGGTGACAGGGCTCTACTAGCATAAGCAATTATATTTGGACAATCTTTTCCAGGTTCTTTCTGAGCTAGAATGGCAGAAAGTCCAACAGGGCTTGCATCCACGATAACAAGTGTTTCTTTATTTATATCAAAATAACTAACCACAGGGTCTTTCGTTAGCACATCTTTGAGTTTCTGGAAAGCATTTTCACAATCTGGTGTCCAGTTGAAGGGTGTGTTCTTTTTAGTCAGTTCTCGAAGAGGCTCAGTTATAGTTGCATAATCTGGAATAAATTGAGATGAGTAATTTGACATAACTTCTGACTTCACTTGCACTAGTAGGTGTTGCAGCATTGACAAATGCATCAATTTTCTTTGCATCAGGTTTCTTTCCTTCTTTGCTGAATGTAAAACCAAAGAAATCAAGACTTTCTGTCAAAAACTTGCACTTCTCAAGGTTGAGTGTTAAATTCAGGTCCGAAAGTCGTTTCAAACATGATTCTAAAGCTTCATTGTGCTCTTTTATATTACAACCATACACTATCACATCATCAGCTATGTTGCGTACACCTTTTAAACCATTGAGGGCTGTCTGTAATGTGAATTGAAAATTTCTGCTGCACTGTTAGTTCCATAATTTAAACGTTTGTATCTATAAAGACCAACATGTGTTGTAAATGTAGTAATATTGCGGCTTTTTGGACTGAGCTCTAACTGGTGAAATGCCTGTGACAAATCAAATTTTGAAAATACTTTAGCTCCATTCAAGTCCAGGGCAATATCATTCACTGTTGGTATCGGGTGTCTTATTCGCTTAATTGCACAGTTTGCTGCTCTCATGTCTACACAGATGCGAATTTCATTGTTTTTCTTGGGAACACAAACAATAGGAGATACCCAATCAGTTTTCTCATCTTCAGGTACAGGTTCAATGATATCCTGCTGTTGTAACTGTTGTAATTCTTTTTCAACTTTGTCACGCAGGTGAAAGGGAATTCTTCGCTGTTGTTGTGCAACTGGTTGAACATCAGAATCAATAACCAAGTCAATTTGCTTGTTTTTAAGTTTTCCAATTCCTTGAAAAACCTTTGGAAATTTATTTACAATTTTGGAGATATTTTCATCTCTTATGGCTTTACTTGAAGAGGTCTGTTGAACATGATTAACATGAAGAGTTATGAGACCAAGCTCTTGAGCTGTGTTTCCACTCAATAAACAACCTCCATTGTCTTCAGTAACATAAAATTGTGCGGTTGATAATCTTTTCTTTGTTTCAATGATTGCCTCAAATTTCCCTTGCATTTTGACAGGTTGTTTTGAATTATAAGCATAGGCTTTCACACTGGTTGGTTTCAGTTGAATAGTTTGCATTTTAGCAAATGTTGATTTATCAATAATGTTTAGTGTGGACCCAGTGTCTATCATAATAGGAAATTTGTGCTCTTGAACTGTGACATATGCTGTTGGGTGGTTTGCTTTCTGAGATTTCACAGCATAGAAATATTCTGAACCATCTGAATCACTACTCAGGTCATCTACACTGACAGGACGGATGGTTTGCCTAGCAGCTTGTCCTTTGTTTTTGCTCACTGACGTCTTTGTAAAACAAAATTTAGCAAAATGGTTTTGCTTATTGCATTTATGACAGGTAACACCTGTTGCAGGACATGGCTTTTCTCTGTGAGGAAAGTCACCCCCACAACTACGACATTTTGATTTTGCACCTTGACTTTGCCTTGTAGTTGGCTTCTTTGATTTAATTGCCTGAATCTGATTATTTTGTTGAGATTTTTCTTTCTCTATTTCTGAAGCTTGATACTGACTCATTTCAAGCACGACGTCCTTCAAGTAACAAATCCTTCAAAGTCAGCTTTGGGTCTCTTAAGGCTTGTTTTCTTAGACGACTCGAATTACCTCCTGTAACTATTTGCAGCATGATTTCAAAATCAAGCGAGTCTGCAGAAAATTCACAGGTTTGGGATAATGTGCGAAGGCGTGTATGAAACTGATCTAAGGTCTCACCTTGTTGCTGTTTTGCTTGACGAAATTTATAGACTTCGTACAATTTGTTCTTTTGAGACTCGAAGTATTCATTTAATGTCTCCACTGCCTTTGCATAATCTTTGTTGTCTCCTGTGTCTTGAAGTTGACGAAAGATCTCACGAACCCTCGAACCAGCCTGATATAGTAGAAGAGCTCTTTTTCTTTTGTCATCAGTGATTGCATTAGCGATCAGGAACGTTTCAAAATCAGCCAGCCATGTTCTCCATCTTGGGCCTACGGACGCCCCAACATCAACATCAGGGTCGAACTGTGGCAACCCCGTAGTTAGAGGTGTAGCCATTTTACAAGAATCTAAAGCTAGCCAGGAACAATTTTATTTATTTTGTTAAACCTTTTTACTCGTCGCCAATGTTGTATTCTATGGTGTATAGAAGAAATTCAAGAAGACACTGATCGCCATATCGCATGATGAACTCCAAAACTCACTAATCAAACGTAACAAGTCTACAT
This sequence comes from Chrysaora quinquecirrha, assembly GCA_014526335.1. Lineage (NCBI taxonomy): Eukaryota > Metazoa > Cnidaria > Scyphozoa > Semaeostomeae > Pelagiidae > Chrysaora > Chrysaora quinquecirrha. The sequence continues at coordinate 1,119,776 of JACTAT010000064.1, read as the reverse complement.
CAACACGTGAGGACTAGGAGTCTGGGTTCTAGTAGCCTCCTTTCGCAACATAACAATACAACAAAAACGATTGATTACTGAAGAATAAACGTAATAAGAACTATTAATATCTTTCTATTTCTATCTCCGTTGGGCACCCAAAGCGATTAGAGCATAAAACTATTTTTCTAAAATGTTCATGAGGATTTCCCTTCATTTTCTAATTTTCCATTCAGCTGACGCTGCCTTATATTGATTTTGGTATGCAGACAGAAATGTATGGAGAACCACCTGTTTATAGTGTACCTAAAATTTCTGTTTTCAAACTTATAAATTTATTCTATGTGACAAAGTACGATTTTATAAGAAGAGCATAAAGAATTGAAAATTTACGAATTTTAGAGGACAAATTTAGAAGGGTTTGCCGCCCGCCTCCCCCATGTCAATGTTGTGTGTGTAGCTAGTGGCTTTCGAAGTCAACATTTTAACGGGGGGATGGGGACTTCCAACATTTTCTTAGAATTCCGACGGATTTGGTCTAGTTTACGCTCCCTAAACTTTTGATTTGTCACTCCAACAGAGACTGGTGGCCTTTCAGCACTGAAACTGGCTGAGAAAATAGGCCTCGTTCTCATTATCCCCGTATGTCAGAAATAGGTCTCGCTTTCATTTCACATTTATGTGAAAAAGTCGGCATGCTACCGACCAGGGACATTTAAGGCTCTTATGATTGATCATAAACAATAATACTTCTAATTTTAAATTCTGTTGTAAAATTCTATAGCGAATCTAACGATGTTCTCGGCTTATTTGTATCTTTCTTCTAGGACTCGCAACTTGTCTCAAGTCTGCCGAAATCTCGGACTTTGATGGGCGTAAGTTCTGCAAATCTAAAGTGGGTTGAAACAACAAGGTAACTTTGAGCAACAATGTGACTTCAAGCAAAACCAGGTGTTTTGCCCTGAAGCAAGAATCTTACTTCTTGTGACTCCAATAAAATTTTATTCTTGCCGATTTGGCCAAATATTCAATGAAATCGGTGCATTTAGGCCTTGGCTTTGGCCACGGTAACTCAATACTTTCCAGACCAGTCCGACAAATTTAAACAAAGGCTCACTCATGGAGTTTCATTTATTAAAGAGATTGGATTGGTTCGAAAAACAAACATCAATAATTTGATGCTTATAATGTGCATCCAATTAAGCCCCCATATAAGCACACGAGCTTACAATCAGGTTAGTTTTAAAAGGAGAAAGTTATCAAATTAGTATTTGGTAAGCTTGTTTTCAGTTGGGCTTATAAACAGTTGGGTTCATAATCGAGACTTAAGGGCATTTCAATGGACATCAAAATTGAAAACTAAAACAAATGTTTACCTTCTTCTCCAGAAGAGGATGTAATGAACGCAGGCCAATAGAATAGATCGTCCTTAATATCGTCTGATAACCTAAGGGAGAACACATCCCGATACTATTTTCGCATAAAATACGTTCAAGATCGTTGAATCGAGAATCTTTATGCAAAAAGCTTGTATAGAATATGCATCGATTATTTGGCAAAAGGTGGCTGCCGGTTATTTTCCGCAATAAATGTTTCATGAGCGAAGACATAGTTGATGTTGCTACTGAGTTGCTAAGGAATACTTGGATCGAAAGTCTAACCTTTCACTTATTCTAACCCCGGCTTCTTGAAGGCGAATTTCAATTCATTGCATTTTGTCGCGCGCGCGATCGAATTTTTTTCTGAGCATGCGTATTTCAACACATTCCTTGCTGTATTTCTAAAACATTTCAATTGGTCCACCGGAATGAGATGCATAGTGCTTTTAGGAAAAATGGAAGACTTTTCGAAAGAAAAGAGAATAAGAGGAGGACATCGAGCATTTGTAACGAAGCTGTGAACACAACTTCGAGTCTTTCTTTCAGAGTTTCTCTCCATCACGAAAATTGCAGGAACGTAATTAAATGGAAAAGAACACAGAAACTAATGATTAGGGTTCAAGTGATCTAGTGAGAGGAGAATTTAATAATCCTATTGCCTACCATTCCAACTTTTGCATCCCAGAATCATCATTGTAGAGGGCAACAATCAAAAGCTTCTTATCTGCTTTAGCTTGTTCGCATATCTGTTAATAAAAATTGATATCAACAAAACTTGACAGCAATAAGAAAGGAAACTAGAAAACTTTATCATTAATTTGCCTCTGAACCATTGTTACTGACTGTTAGCAGACTATCCACTTTATTGAAATACTTTTTGGCCCCTCTGTGGTGTTTTCAAGAGTTGTGCGAGTAGCTAATTGACATTATATAGAAGATTGTCTCGGTAGATCTTATGCGAAGAAACATTTTTAGGAGATGGCTATTCATGGTATGAGCACCGGTAACAGGGCTTCAAAAGGCAACTGTTCGTAAAATCGTGTGCCTAACTTGTGATTATGCTCCTTCAGGATTGATGATTCGATAAACGCCATGGCCCACTTTCAACACGGCATATAGGTTTTGAAAACATGAATGTTTAATGATGAACTCACTTTATCAATCCTAGCGCTGTGGCAATGAACAAATTTCTCATTTTTCAACATTAGCGTTCCCACTTCTGCTATCCTGTTGTCAATTTCTACCAAGGAAAAGAGAAATGAAATTTGAATTAACTTTTGGCTTAAAATTTTCGATTAACCGTGCGTCATACGCCTGTACTGTATATAGAGTAAGACACCTGTATTATTTATGTATGCGCATGAAGTTTTGAAAAATTTCTATCGTTGCGGCCTTTCGCAAAAAGGTCTATTCTCAGGGAGAAGTTGAAAACAATAAGCAATACTACTACATAGTGCCCCTCATTCTTCGGACCCCTCCTTGAACCCAGGTTATCGAAATGAGTGAAAATTGTGCGCAGGTCCGGGAACGGGAATATTCCACATTCCAACCGCAAAGTCAAATATTGCACAACGTGATTTAATCAGATTAGAAAAAGACGCGTGGACTTTCCAACGACATTTAAACAAAATGACTGCCAAGGGCTGATGTTTGACTGGATTGGCACTGGGAACGTGCAGCCCAGAATGGTATCCTTTAACATTATTGTGGTATAAAGGTTAGCGTCCCCATTTTCAAATCTGATCTCGAATCTGCACATATTTCCAGACAATTTTTGGTTATTATTTGCTTAAAATTGGTATGAAGTTGAGTTTGAGAATTTTCGAAATCCTTGTTTTAAGCGTGCCATACCTAGCCAAATCCACATAAACGCAAATATTTTTGATGACCGGGGATACACATGAAAAACGTAAAATTCGAAAGCCCTATTTAAAGGTAGTTGTATATGTGAGACACAGATTTTCTGGAACAGAAAGATGTATTAAGATGAATTGCACATGAGCATGTTTTTAATGCATTTTATTCGTACCTGGATGATGGATCTCCTCCTCTACGACAATTCTTTGTACAGCTTCAATTGGTGTTCCTGTTACTTCCTGCACATTAGCTGGTCTTTGATCCAAGCTATCCACAGGAGTTGAAGCTCGTATCGTTCCTCCATGGTTTATTGCTGCTTGGACAAGCTGCTCTGGTGTTGCAAATGAAGGGATTTCAAGTTCGCTGTTATCAATCCTGTTCGGCTCTGCCCTTGATTCGACCACGGAATCGTCCACATAAAACATGACGTACACCTTCGACGAAGCTGTCGGGAAAGCATCAAGTATCTCTCTCCCATTGGGAAAGCCAGTAACATTTTCAAGGACTTGAACAACGTCATTCCCTCTATTCGTGGATGAGTAGAACTTTGCCCTGATGAAAAATATTTTAAAGATTACATTTCTATACCTGTTATTTTATACTATATTTGCTTTTTTTTACTAGCTATTTAGCTACTTCCTTACTTCGACTGTTTTCACAACTGTTTGTTAAAACTTTTGAAACTTTCCGATGGAAAGCTTTTAATACCAAATTCCTATGAAACATCCCGAAATTTTTATGCATACGAAATTTGTCTGTCTGAGCGCTTTCCTTATATGGATTTTTTAACCTTGGTTTGAACTCATTCCGTGTATACATTTCACCTACTTCCAGGGGCGCAAATCGAAAAAAATATTGGGGGGGTGTCATGAAGTGGGACCGAAGGGTATTGGTCTTTGTGTGCCGAAAAGTGCACCCACCTAGGGGGGTTCGGGGGCATGCTCCCCCGGAAAATTTTGAAAAATTGGGTTGCTAGAATCGCTCTGGTGACCATTTCAGGACTCTTTTAATGTAATTTTTGCACAGCCCAGCTGTTGAAGAAAACCTAAGAAACAACAAGTTTTGTTAAAATTTATGTCGATGTTGTCGCCTGGCGCCCGGAATTGTCCAGAAACATAAAAAATAAGGCCAGAAATGGCTGACACAACTTGTCTTTGTTGTACAGCTAGGCATCTCCTGACTAACGGCAGTATTGACTACCAATACATTGTACTGTCATGAAGGGATTGGGTTGCAACTGGCCGAAAGTTGTCCCGCCTAGCTGCTCTGGCCCTTTTGTTTGCTAATTTGTTCTTTCAAAGAAACATCATCACTATTTCCTGCTATGCAAAACTGCGTGGTGAATTAAGTTCAATGTTCAATGATCTGCATGAGAGCAATGTTTTTGCCGATTTTTCTTTGGGTTTCGGGTACAACTCTGTTTATTACTATTGAAAATGGAAATAATTTAGTTCAGAGCCGGATCGGGACCGACTTTATCACTATAAAGTAGCTACTGGGACCGGTTGGAAAAATTATTGGGGGGTTGTCACACCCCCCACACCCCCCCCCCCTCGTTTGCGCCCCTGCCTACTTCATCTTTCACTTTAGGTTCAACTGCAGTTCAGGGGTCCCTATTTACTGAATTGTTACATTTATGTTTATGTGGCCTAGTGAAATGTTGGGGGCTACTGCCCCCAAACCCCCGCTTTAACAGTGTACATGTTACAAATCTTACCTGGATTGAAGAAAACTATTCATGAAAAAGATTTATTTAGTTCAAAAGAGTTTATTTTTCACCGATTGCCATTTTAATTTTACATTCTTTCTGCTCGCGCTATTTCTAATGTTATCAAAATACAATTCGATTACAATAATACAGGTAACTAGGGAACGCTAAACTGCATTTTTACCTTCATGGTCAAAGTACAGAAGGCCCAATGGTATTAATCTCATGACTGTTGTACCTAATTTGCGTTGTTTTTCTACCTAAAACATCCTGCTTTCCATGGAGATATTTGGTTGCTGTTGTTGTTCGGAAAACGCCACATTGTATGACATATAATGAGTAAATAACTTATTTATTTATTTAAAATACTTTATATAATGTGGCCTTTGTCAAGAAGGAATACACCTACACAGAAGAATACACATTGCGGCTCCAATAATATTTTATTCTTGCCAACCTTGCAAAAAGTTAATGAAATCGAGACATTTAGGTCTTGGCTTTTGCCTAAGCGACTCAACAGACCATTTGAGCTAAGGGCCTCGTTTTCAAAAAATTGAAAACTAGGTCGTAGAGACATTTCAACTTCGGATTCAAATTTAGCACCAGTTCTTAAGGTATTGATGTTATAGGTGCTAAAAGTTTGAAATTCTATAAAGGATTTGACCGTAAAAAATCGCTGGGAGGTGAAATTTTACACCCTCAATCATTTTAAACGGTCAAATCCCTTATAAATTTTCCCAACTTACAATCGCTATAGAATTAACACCGTAGGGACTAGAAGCGTAAAAATTTGCAGTAACACTAAAAAGAAGGTGCTGAATTCGAAGCTGAAGTCGAAATTTCTCGGTGACCTAATTTTCATTTTTTTTGAAAACGAGGCCCTTAGTTGAAATGGTCCATACTTTCCAGACTAGTTTGAGAAAATCAGACAACGGCCTCACTCTGGATTTTCATGATTCAAAGAGATTTGATTGGTTCAAAAGATAAAAGCTATTGTTTTAAGGCAAATACTGCAACCTGATTTGGACGACTAATCTTGTTGGCTGTTCACAAAATGGTTTGCGAACACGACATCAATTTGAAACTTAATGAATTTACATAAATATTTCAATTTAAAAGCAGGAGATGTTCTTCTTACGTTACATTTCGATGTTCAAGAACGGTGCTTAACCCAGTTGTTCTATTGGAGAAGGTAGCTCGTAAGCGTTCTAAAACACCCGCACCAGACATTTCTCTATTGATATGGACGGTTTTCTTTCGCTCTTGGTTGTTGATTACCTGTGAACAAGGAAGATTTGATGCTAGAAAATCAGTTAGTCCTTTTTCCGCCATGCTTTCTGGCATAGGTTCCTGCCCTCTTTGTAAGAGAGCTAAGGAGGGGCAAGGTGTTGCTGGGAAACCTGTTGCTAGTTCGTTTTAATAAATTTTGTAAGCCATCAAGCCATCGAGCTCTCTGCATCTACGAGCAGCAGAAATTCCATTCATAACTTTCAGGGCAAGGTGATTCCACTAATGGATAACTTTTAAATTTATCGGGGTATGCAAAAGATTGCTTTTCGTGAATGTATTTTAGGTTTCAGTAACCTCTTACCGAAAGCAGCCTTCCTCTTGGCACAACACCAACAGCTCTATTATGGCTATTCCTCAGGTGACTGGAGAACATAAAATCTTCGTCAGCCCGCGTCAAGGCTAAGAATGTCCTTTTTGCCGGTGGTCTTCTCCTCTCTCCTCTCACTGCAACATTGTTTATGTAAATAAAAACAAAATTAACGATATATCAGTTGGCTGTCGAACAACTTCGTTGCTCATGTTGGGAAAATTCTAAGAACTGACAAAGAACGAATTTTCATCCTGCAGATAGCAAACAAGAGGTCCTGTCCAGCTGAAGCATCACACCCCGTTTCCATTTCCATACTTATACGCGTATTTTTTTTATATAAGAAACTCTTTACATATAAGAAACCCAGACTCTCAAACTGCTCATATGTTTGTGAGAAGTCTGATGTATGCAAAGGAAGTTGAGGCTAGAGTTACTTAATTTTTTCGCAAAATGAGGCTGAAAGTTCCTTATACTGTTCCTGTCGTCAAATATATTTAAATGATACTTTTTACAGCAAATTTGCTTCGTTTTCTAACTTTCGTTTTCTAACATAAAGATGTATGATGTCATACATCGTATTTTTTGCTGACGCCATCAATTATATACCAAATGAAAGCGCTGATCAAGGCAAATCGATTGATGTATGACTCTTTGCGATCTAACTTGTTTCGACGAATTTATGGGTGTTGGAATTTGGTTTTTGTTGACCTGCCTCCAAACATGGTAAACTGTAGGTCACGTGATCAAGTATATGACAACAAAAGTAAAGGTTTTCCTTTTAAAAAACGTATATATCAGGGTCAATTACGAAGTTACCGAGCAATGAAAGAAGCCATTTTATACTGACCTTTCCATTTTCCCAAAATATGAAAGTACGACATACCCTTTCATTCTATTCTTAACAAATTCCCGCTAATATGAGACTTTTTGAAAATTTATTTCCAAGAAAAAAAATTATCTAGTGCCAGACGATGGGACTCTTTTTCAGAACAAACGTTAAGAAAAAACATCAACTAGAAAAAATTGTCTTTCGTTGAGATATCTATTATTTCTTACACCGTAAATGTCATATATATGATAGAACTGCACTAACAAGCCATTTCGCGAAACAAATATCCACCCCTCTGGCCCCCCCCCCCTCCTCCAGTTTTAGTGGTACTAGTGGTACATTAAGCGTTAAGCATGTATCCGGTACGTTAAGCGTACTTTGAGTAGTCTCGAGCTTTGCTCACATGCAAATGCCTTTCTTTTATTGTTAAGACCACTGTATGTGCAGTTAAAATTAAGGAACTATTAAGGAACTTTTGGAGCTACAATTGTCTCAAAGAGGCCCAAAATAAAAACTTTCAGAACTAGGCCTTGAGGTAGGTTCCTTATAAAAAAAAGTGCATACACTCTCTTTTTTATAAGAACCAGGAAATTTGATCAAGGCTGGCTGTTCTTAAATTTTGCCATTTTTGAGCCTGAAATGTTGTTAATATGTTCTTAATTCCTTGGTTGCTTGGATATCTATATTTTTTAATGAATGTCTGGGATAGCACTAGGTTTGTGTGAAAATGCAACATTCTTGTCTATATTTCCTTTTCTGTTTGCTTTTTACGTTCAGCCAGGGGTTATTCTAACGTGGTTTTGTTGCCGTTTTGTGGAACTGTAAATCTGGTTTGTGGTGCTGTGATTTATATTTTGTGGTGTTGTAAAAAATCGACTTGCAATATTTTTTTCAGCAGACTAGATATCTTTTGGCAAAACAAGAAGGTTAAAACATTAAAACACCAAGTTAAAACAAAAACTAAACATAACAAAAGAATTATGCTGTCCTTAATCTTAAAATCTTTTAATTTTTTTATCTTTGTTGGCTATCTTCTTGTCTAGGCCCAATGCAACACTTGACAGCAAATTCATCCAACGATTATTTTCGAATGCACATCCCGTAATTCAAGCAAAAAATGCAACCTCATTCCTACTCTTCACATCTTTGTAATGTTGTGCAGTATTGCATGTTTGGCATACTGTGCATAGCATGCAATCTGTCAGTATAAATATTGTAAATACAATTGATTCAAATCAGTCTAGAAAACATCATGAGCTGAGTAGTCCTCTTGTCCTGCCAACTCTCTCTATTCTCACAATATTACAATGGCGACGAGGATAAAGCAGTAGATTAGTAGCATAACGGAAAAGAAATGCATTTGCATTAGAACTAGAGGATTTGGTATCTGAGATATCCAAACAAGCAGCAATTGCAAGGATCCAGCTTCAATTCGATTCTCCTCAAATTTATGATTACGAGCGACATCTCGACGTGGGCAGTCGAGCGCATTCACGATAAGTGGGTTCGGTCAGGTCTTACAAGTTGCTGAATCTCCCGAATGGCCAGACCACAAATGCTGGATTCTGGTGGAGTCATTCAAAAAGTGTTTGGGTTACCAGGTCACACGACGCTGATGCTGGTTCATTCCCGAGTGGCCGGGCCACAAAGGAATGCTGGTTCTGGTGGAGTCACTCGCAAGATTTAAAATTTGTCGTCTCTCTTACTCATACAAAAAGAACGTTCTCAGGATCTCAAAACATCGAATTGACGAAACAGAAAATAACACGACAGCTGGTAGCTACTGATGGTTTAAATGAACCAAAAGTTCTCAAAGATTCATCCGGATTCATCACATTCGAAACGAACGACAAAAGTTCAAACTCGGAAGTTAGAGAGGAGGAAGAGGGAGTGTCTAGACTCACAACTCAAGCAGAAACACAATACACGAAGCTCAAGCAGATACACAGAACAGGACCACGAATCAAAGAACAACAAGGAAAATGAAACTATTGAAAAAACGGACATGTCTCAACTTTAATTTTAATTTCATATATATATCTTTAGTTTGAGTAAGGGAGGGATGTAATGTTGTGCAGTATTGCATGTTTGGCATACTGTGCATAGCATGCAATCTGTCAGTATAAATATTGTAAATACAATTGATTCAAATCAGTCTAGAAAACATCATGAGCTGAGTAGTCCTCTTGTCCTGCCAACTCTCTCTATTCTCACAATATTACAATCTTCAGCAGAAAATGCCAAATAATCCTTATTACAAACAGGGCCTCTTTTAACATAGTAACTAGGGGGCAAATGCCACCGTCGTCCCTATCATTGCCCACCTAGTTTCATATGAAGTTGCCCCGTAGTACAAGAAAACTGCCAAAAAATGCCAATCTTGGCCAATCTTAAGGTTGTATTTTGAAAAATTTTCCAGGGGAGCATGCCCCCAGACCCTCCTAGTTAGGAGCACCTCAGACGCTGTACGCCTGCGCCGCTTTTACAGTCAGCTGTAGCATCAGTGTAACTTGATTAAATTCTCAACTGAAGTAGAGTTGTCCCCTAGTTATTTCCCCAGCTCTGCACCATTGGCTGTGCAAGAATTCCTGTAAAAAAGACTAAGAGAAGAACGACCTTGCCAAGACTGCTGCACTCGCACTGTGAAAGAAAGCGCCGAAGATAAAACAATAGAACAATAAGCCCCCTTAAATTTTTTGCCCCCCCCCCTAGTTTTATACCCTTAAAAGAGGCCCTGATTCCAAAAAAACTTCATAGGCTAGGCCTAAATGCTAGGTATAGGGAAATATATATGGCGCTGAAGGGATCCCAACTAACAACACTGAAGTTGTTTCAATTCTCTTTTTGTCAACAGCAGAATTATATAACGCTTTACAAACATTTTTTTATCAGCCTTAAAGTTTGTGGTGTTGTAAATTTTTCTTAGAATAACCCCTGCGTTCAGCCTGGCTGTTGTACTTACATATTTATCTGATATTCTTAGGGCTTTTAAAAATGCCTGCCTCAATTTGTTCTTAATTTGTTCTTAAAATCTGGGCAAAAACCCGGCTCGTGTTCTTATAAAATTGTTCTTATAAAAAAAAAGATTGTAAATAAAACTTAGAAATATTCCCCCCTTCCCTTTTCAACCGCCCCACAATGATGAAGCAAACAAAAGTAGTCGCATCCTGCCTTGGATCCGCACTAACTTAGAAGGTTATAATATGAATCTTTATACAGGATATTATACACTTCGAAGTTTCTGCCTGCCGGGTTTGTGATTTTGAAGTGACTTTTCACGAAGTTATAATGCACTATACTGTTCTTTAAATTATGTTTCATATGCGTTTCCGGGCAAAGGCTTCACGCTGCTTGTGGGTATCCCAAATAGATTCGGAGATGGCAAAATATGGTGACTCAAATTCAGCCTGGTGTTTCCGATAAAATTTGTTCTTATGAATAAGCATTTAGAAACTCAACATTCTACTTTCCCTGACGTGATTTTTTGTTATTATATTTAAAAATAGTCAAGAGATCCATGAAATACTTTTTAGCCGGGTATTCTGGCCATAGGAAAGTGCTTTTTGGCCGCAGACAGGCAGACTCAATTTTTGGTCGCAGATACGAACATATGATATATTATTCTAGTTGGTTTTGATTTTGATTTCAAAATTTTTCTTTTAATTTTCCAAGCTGAGCCCACATCCTCTCACCGGTTATGGCCCAAGTGACGCGCAGTAACCAGTGTAGAAATTTAGACTTTGAATATTTTTAGCCTCGTTTCTATGTCGTGATGTCATTGTCATGTGTTCGTAAAGTCTTGTGATCTGTGTCATTTATCTTGCTTGGAAAATTCTCTCTTGAAATGTACTCTTTTGAACGCTCTCAGTTGATGTCGAAATCTAATCTATTGAATTAACTTTGCAGGTATGTTATGTTATGTTATTATAGAATTCGTGAATTTATTTAGTATTTATATACAGAAAATAGAAAATTATACAGTCCTCTCTGAACAGAGTTATCTGTTACGAAGTTCTTTCAAAGAAAAGAACTATATAAACTTTGGTGAATGCCAAAATTCTACATTTGGTCCAGCAGAACCGGATCTCAAATTTGAGTATTTGATTCTCATTGCTCGAAAAAATGTCTGTGACTGATCAAGAGCTGAGCAAAAAGAAAAGGATAAGGGCAGGCCATCGTGGTCTTGTCACGAAACTTTTTACAGATTCCGAAGCATTAATTGAAAATGAAAACCCTTCTAGTGTCGACGTTGAGGTGTTGATAATAAGTTTGGAGGAAAAACTTGACCTGCTAAGGAAATTGGACGATGAACTTTTATTATTAATAAACGAAGATGAAATTCCAAATCAAATTATGGAATGTAAGCAACTGCGATCGGAAATAAGGAGATATATTTCTAAATTAAAAAGAACAAGAAACGAAAATCAAACTGAAACTGTGTCGAATGTATCTTCTCCTTCCATGTTGTTAAATCCTAATTCTGCAGCTGCTGCCACTAACTTCCAAACATCTCGCTTGCCTAAACTGCAATTAGAAAAATACAACGGGGTCCGGGGATCCTAAAAAATGGCAGGAATGGTGGGATTCCTTCGAGTCTGCGATCGATCGAAATACGTCTCTACAGCCGGTTGACAAACTGAAATATCTAAGATCTTTAGTAGAGGGCCCTGCAGCAACCACGATTTCGGGTTTGAAACTTACTTCAGCAAATTATAAGGAAGCCGTAGAACTTTTGAAAGATCGATTTGCGCAAAAACAAGTAATAATCAATTCGCACATGGAAGCCCTTCTCAAAATGAGCCCTGAAATACCATCTATAAAAGATATCAAAGGTTTAAGGCGCATATTTGATAACATTGAAACAAATATTCGTAGTCTACAATCTTTGGGGGTTGATTCTGAACAGTATGGAACTCTTTTGATTCCTGTGATTACGTCTAAGATACCTGATGAAATTCGATTGAGTATTACAAAATCGCTTAACAAGGAGGATTGGAAATTAGACAAAATTATTGAACTGTTTAAAACCGAACTAGAAGCCAGAGAACTTTGTTCAAAAGTGAATATAACAAGCATAAATCCTCCAGCACGAAATTCTCAACCTCGAGGAATTTCCGCCCCAACAACATCAGCCCTTTTTACGAACGGGGGTTCTGTTACATGCACGTTTTGCAAAGGTTCACACCCATCAGCGAAATGCACAGTTGTTACAAATATTAGCGCGCGAAAAGATTGTCTTAGAAAACAAGGCCGTTGTTTTACATGTCTTAAAAAATCACACGTCGCGCGGGAATGTCAAAGCAGAATTCAATGTTACATATGCAGCAAACGCCACAATGCCAGTGTTTGCGACCAGAACACCCCCGGTTTTTCTGGAACCTCAAACTCACAGAATAATTCACAAAATAACTCACAGGACAATAATTCTTCTCGAAATTCCAATCAAAGGCAATTTTCAACAGCACAGTCGGCTGTCAACAACCAAAATTCTCCGGCGCCTCACAATATTGGCCCTACTGCGACTACAATGTTTGTTGACGCAAAAAACTCTGTCTTACTTCAAACAGCAAAGGCCTTCATTTCGGCGGCTTTCAGCCCTCAGCATTCCATTGTTTCAAGAATTATTTTCGATTTAGGAAGCCAGAAGTCTTACATTTCGAAGCGGGTAAAGGACTCTCTAGCCCTACCAACCTTTGGACGAGAAACTCTATCAATAAAAACTTTTGGTTCCGACGAAAGCACTCTAAAGGCGTATGATCTATCTCAAATCTGCATTAGAAGCCCCTACAGTGGTTTGAATCTTTATGTGACTGCTTACGTAGTTCCTCTTGTCTGTGCGCCTCTGAACAACCAGCCTATTCGTCAAGCCGTCAGCCGGTATCCGCAATTCTCTAATTTGCCCTTGGCCGACAATAATTCTGACACAGAAAACGAAAGAGAGATTGATGTATTAATTGGTGCGGATTACTATTGGCATTTCATGACCGGCAGATGCGTACGGGGGGAGCATGGTCCTGTGGCACTCGAAACAACTCTTGGCTGGGTGTTGTCAGGCCCTGTACCTCTCGACCCAAGCGATGCGACAACACAAGCTAATCTCACTCAGACACATGTTTTAAGAGTAGGTGTAGAACAGAAATCTCAAGACGACTCTTTAGAATCACAGATATCCAAATTTTGGGAACTAGAAGGCCTGGGAATTTCGAAAGATGAAGACTCAGTATATGAAAACTTTACTGATGAAATCCAATTTGCAAATGGAAGATATGAGGTCAAGCTCCCGTGGAAACAGCAACATCCACTATTACCAGACAACTATACGTTAAGTTTCAACTGTCTTGAAAGTCTAAAGAAGAGATTGAAATCAAATCCTGAAACTCTGAAAGAATACGACGCTATCATCACTGATCAGTTGAAGAAAGGGATAATAGAGAAAGTATCTCCTGCACAAGAGTCTCCATTGGGCAAAACAAACTACATCCCTCACCAGCCAGTGATCAAACGAGACAGAGACACTACGAAACTACGCGTGGTCTACGATGCTTCGGCAAAGACCGGACCTGGACCTTCTTTGAATGAATGTCTATATCCAGGCCCTTGTTTATTGCACAATGTTGTAGAAATATTGACTAGACTCAGATTATACCGATATGCTCTCGTAGCTGACATCGAGAAAGCCTTCTTAATGATTTCAATAGACGCCAGCCACAGAGATGTTTTGCGCTTTTTGTGGTATGACGATATCAACAAAGAAGAGCCTAACATCACTACCTACAGATTCTGTCGAGTTGTTTTTGGTCTAACATGCAGCCCTTTTTTACTGAATGCAACCTTGAAACACCATGTTAATCTATACGAAAACTCATATCCTGGAATATGTGAGAATATATTGAACTCTTTGTATGTTGACGATCTAAACAGTGGGAGTTACACAGAAGAAGAAGGTCTTGAAATATATGATGTTGCAAGAAAAATAATGTTTGATGGAGGCTTCAACCTTCGAAAATGGAGAACGAATTCTGAAATCTTACAGCAGAAAATCAATGATAGTGAAGAAAAACTCTCATCTAATCAAGCGAAAGAACATCAAGAAACTTACGCCAAATCTACCATCGGGAAGAATTCTGAATTATGCTCAACAGAACAGAAAGTACTTGGTTTGATCTGGAATTATCATGACGATAATCTTGTATTCAAGCTCTGGGAAATAACCGAAAACATGTCAGATCAGTCTGATACAAAGAGAAATGTCTTAAAGACGATGGCAAAGGTATTTGATCCGTTAGGTCTAATTACGCCAATCACAACGCCAATGAAAGTATTGTTTCAATCAATATGTAAGACAAAAATCGACTGGGATGAACCACTACCAGCAGAATTAAAGCAAGTATGGTACAAATGGATATCAGATTGCAATAAAATGAATGAACTGAAAATTCCGCGATACTATTTTCATCAATTAAACGAAAGGCCAGTGACTGTTCAGTTGCACGGTTTTTGTGACAGCTCTCAAAATGCATATGCAGCAGCGGTTTATATAAGAATTGAAGCGGAAGATAAAGTTGCAGTCAATTTGGTTATGTCGAAAACCAGAGTTGCCTCAATCAAGAAATTAACAATACCTAGACTTGAACTACTTTCGTGTTTGATTTTGGCAAGATTAATTGACAGCGTAAAGAAATCACTAGAGCCTGTTGTAAATATTTCGAAGATAAATTACTGGTCTGATTCAGTGACAGCTTTGTATTGGATATGTGGAATCACTATGGAATGGAAACTATTTGTGGAAAATAGAGTACAAGAAATCCGAAGTCTTACGAAACCAGAGCAGTGGTCACACTGTCCTGGAACTGAGAATCCTGCAGATTTGCCAACACGTGGTACCACACCATCACAACTGATGGAAAACAAGAATTGGTGGCATGGACCCAATTGGCTTAAGAAGGATGAAGAAACTTGGCCGAAATTGAAAAATGTGTCAAACACTCCAAAGGAATGCGAGGAAGAATTTCGAAGAGATATAGAGATCATTCAACATGAGAATTCGACGCTTCTTACAACGATACAACCTACGAACACACTATCTCTACAAAAATATTTTTCGACTGGAAAACTTCAGCAGTCTGCAACGTCTTTATCGTGTAACGGCGTATGTTCAACGTTTTATTCGAAATTGTCGAAACAAGAAAAGGATTCACGGAGAAATCACAACCGAAGAATTAACTAACGCAGAAACACTTTGGATCAAATTCTCGCAACAAGAGATCTCCGATGCTACAAAGCAACAATTAAAATATCAACTCGGTATTTTTCATGATGATAAAGGTATCATTCGATGTGGTGGACGGTTACGAAATGTAGAAGCTACATATGAGTTCAAATTTCCAGCTCTTTTACCACGATACAGTCTCCTCACAGAGTTGATAATAAAGGATTGTCATCAACGTGTCTACCACAACGGTGTGAAAGAAACATTATTGGAGCTAAGATCTCGCTTTTGGGTAACCAAAGGACGACAAAGAGTTAAAAGTATTCTCAAGAGTTGTTTCAAATGTGAGAAAATTCAAGGTCAGTCTTATGGAATTCCTTCTACAGCAGATCTACCATCTTTTCGTGTAGCAGATTGCCCAGCATTTAGCTCTGTCGGCGTCGATTTCGCAGGTCCTTTATATGTACGAAAGAACAATGACAAAGATTGTAAAGATATGCGAAAAATCTACATTGTATTGTTCACATGTGCGACTTCAAGAGCTACACACCTCGAATTGGTAGACGATTTAGATACAGATAATTTCTTGCGTTGTTTCAGAAGATTTGTAGGAAGAAGAGGACTTCCTTCTTTGATAGTGTCTGATAATGCGAAAACATTTAAATCTACTTCTCGTCGTTTAACTTCACTGTTTGATCTTGTCGAAGTCACGTCTTATCTCTCGCAGCATAAGATAAATTGGCGTTACAATCTTGCTAAGGCCCCATGGTGGGGTGGATTTTTTGAGAGACTTGTCAAAAGTGTCAAGCTATGTTTGAAGAAAGTCGTCGGGAACGCGAAGTTGAGTCTGGATGAATTGCAAACCACCGTTGTTGAAGTCGAAGCTATCTTGAACTCTCGACCATTAACTCATATTTATCCTGATAATATTGAGGAACCTTTAACGCCATCGCACCTCGTAATAGGAAGGCGTTTATTGTCACTGCCAAGTTATCACAAAGAAACAGATACTGAATTCAACGCAAAGAAGGACGTCGAAAAACGAGCAAAGTATCTTGATACTGTATTAAGCCATTTTCACGCCAGGTGGAAGAATGAATATTTGTCCTCTCTTAGAGAATTTCATCGAAACGTCAACAAAAGGGCCAACTTACCGGTGATAAAAGAAGGTGACGTTGTAGCAGTCATGAACGAAAATAAATCGAATAGAAATTTATGGCGCTTAGGACTCGTGAAATCTCTCATCAGAGGAGCAGATAATGAGATTCGCGGAGCGACGATTCGAATGAGTAATGGAAACGAATTATCAAGACCACTTCAGAAATTATTTCCTTTGGAAGTTACTGCTGATCAAGATGTAAAAGAAGTAGAAGAGAAGAACTACAACAATTCAAATACAGAATCAGAAACGAAGAACTTGAATCAACGAACGAGAAGAACTGCTGCGATCTTAGCAGATGAAAAAAGACATCTTATTGACCAGTTTTATAACTAAGATAAGGGACTCATAACTGGTCAAGGGGGGAGTGTAGAAATTTAGACTTTGAATATTTTTTAGCCTCGTTTCTGTGTCGTGATGTCATTGTCATGTGTTCGTAAAGTCTTGTGATCTGTGTCTTTTATCTTTCTTGGAAAATTCTCTCTTGAAATATACTCTTTTGAACGCTCTCAGTTGATGTCGAAATCTAATCTATTGAATTAACTTTGGAGGTATGTTATGTTATGTTATTATAGAATTCGTGAATTTATTTAGTATTTATATACAGAAAATAGAAAATTATACAGTCCTCTCTGAACAGAGTTATCTGTTACGAAGTTCTTTCAAAGAAAAGAACTATATAAACTTTGGTGAATGCCAAAATTCTACAACCAGAAAGGACTTTTTGTAGAATACTCATTGCGGACAGCGGAAAACAAGTCGAATATCATTGCGAAATGGGCAAAAAAGTACAGTTGTCAGTCGAATTCAGCTTCTCTCTTTCAAACTTCGTCAAATTCAGAGTAATATATCATATGTTGCAATTTGCGGCCAAAAAGCACTTTCCTACGACCAGAATATCTAGCTAAAAAGTGGTTCATAAAAAACTCCCAGAAGATGAAGGCTTTATGTCATAACAATCACCAAAACTTTGAGACAGCTCTGGGGAAAATTTTTTTTTAAACCATAGCTATAAACTTTTAAAATTAATGCCGCAAGCTAAATTGGGTAAGGGGAAGAATACTACCGCTTGATTGTAAATTGACTTAGCTGTTAGAATAGAGGTCTATTTCTCGAAGCTTTATGTTAAACTACCATATAGGTATTATCTTGCACTGGACCAAAATGAGAGATTTACAATGCAATGCTTGAAGGGACGTAAATTGCATCAGCATCACCTACATACATTACAAGGAAGTAAAGAAAACAAATATCTCACTTTTTGTGCCTGGTCTGGATGAAGGTGCTCTTCGTCTGCCAAAGAATGTTCTTGCCCTCTCAATAGCTCGGTCTGGGGCGTTCTCGTTCTGCTCTTGGATTGATTTGTTATCACTGTCGCCTTCGAGGGCGACATTCAGTTGATCTCTTAGTTCATTTAGCCTACGGTCCATTGTGCGTTCAGCTCTACTTTGCTTGACTTGTCGGGGACTTGTCGTTCAAAAATACTGACTTGTACTTGACTTGTTGGTTCAAAAATACCTAACTGCTGATATCATGAAATCATGTCATCGCATCTCGGCGCATGCGCATGCACAAAATTCTTGCAGTCCAGTCATGTCTTGTTGCTTGATTGGATGTTACTTGAAACATAGAGAATGAAACACATATTTTATTATGCTGTAACAACTATATCTTAGAACGAAAACTTTTCTTTAAAAATTTGAAGATTTCTGCCCCCTCTTTAAATCTATTCCAACAAACGAACAAAAATTCATATATCTCATGACATATGAAACCGAATCCTTGTTAAATGCCATTGGCGAATATTTTGAATTGCACGTGCGCCATTTTATTTATTTTTGAACGTAAAAAATAAAACAGGTACTCGTTAAAATTTTAGAAACTCCACTACACGTTTTTTTTTTATAAGAAACCTAGCTCGGGGCCTAGTTCTAAAAGTTTCTTAATTTTTGGCCCAATTTTAGTTCTAAAAGTTTCTTAACAGTTTCTTGATTAATTGCAGTAAATCGATAAAAAAACGTGAATATAGCAAGCAACTTATTAATATTATTGTATTGCAAAGAATTAGCCATGCTGGTGCGAGAAATCGCACGGAAATGCTTGAGAATTGATTACTACGTCCACAAATATGAAATCAGTATTTCTTAACTCCTTCCTCCTAGTTCTAAAAGTTTCTTAACTTTTTGGGTGTCTAGTTCTAGGTTTCTTATAAACCGGTTTCTTATAAAAGAAAAACGTGTACTGGAAATTTTTTAAATAGGAAACTTTTAACCTCAGACAGCGAAAACTTTTATTATATTTCCCATGTTTTCGTTTGCGATAAAGCATTTCTGTGACAAGCAGACAAACAGGAAACCCATATGCATTGAAATACGATGGATAAATGGTTTTGGAATATCAGTAAGATAGAATAACTATGTTCCCAATATGTTTATTCAAGAAACTCTTAAGAAACTTTCAGTACTTAAAATCTGAACATTTTAAGAAACTTTTAGTACTGGGTCATTTTTTAGTTTCTAATAAAAAAATACGTATAAACGAAATTTGGAATTTTGTCTACTTTTCAAAAAAGGGAGAATATCCTTTCTTTTTTTTGGCTGCTGTTTTTTTTCTGTTCACTTTATGATTTATTTGTCTTGGGATTTTACATCATTGGTCCATATCCGCCTGTTGAACAGCTTCAATTTTTCACGCAAGGTGGTCTGTCATGGATTATTCCTCCACTTCTTTTTCAGATTAGCTCACTGTCCAGGACAGGCGCGTCTGAATTGGTCAAAGAAAAACATGCTAATACACCTTTTCAACATAACGCGACCGCGCAACGCGTCGGGGTCTGGGACGAGAATTTGGGTGTAAAAGATTTTGCGCGGCTTGATTCTTCCCTTCTTTTCACTGCGAATGCTGACGAATCGATCTGTTATCTCTCCGATATTTTGCTATTTCTTGGAATTATCTGCATCGCTGTGTGGTCTATTATCTTAGGAACAGCTTTCTTAAAAGCTCTTGCAAGTACTGGGCTCTGGTAGGCCACACAAATTGAATTAATAAGTTACCTACTTGGTAGGGTATAGGCCTAAATTTGTTTAACTCGCATAAGTTGGCCATGGATCTAGAAAGATTGTCTGGATTAAAAGTTGAGGAACTTAAAATCTTCTTACGCCTTCGTGGACTTAAAACTACTGGGAAAAACAAGAACTGGTGGCCAGAGCATTCGTTGCTTCAGAAAACAACGTGCAAATCGTAATGACTGCTGAACAAATCCAAGAAGAGATAAATAAGTCCTATATGGATAAGCTATCAGTAGTGGATGGAGTGGAGATTCCCGACCCGTTTAGTCTAACAGAAGGATGGCTTGATGAGGAAAATGGTGTAAGGTATTGGCCAATGACACTGTATCCTGAAATTTTAATTTTCTCGCCTTCCACCCAAGTGAGCTGGCATCAAAGGATCTAAGTGACTATAAAACATCTAAAGCATATGGCTACTATGCCTGTGGTTGGTTGACTCCTCTTTACTTGCACAATATTAACTCTGATAGCAGATACTGCATTATAAAAGGAAGCTGCAGGCCTTCGCAAAGAATAAATGACAACCCACACAAGCTGTGGATCTGTATCCATAAAGAAACAGGAAAGATTATGTGCTCTCATTGTACATGCATGGCAGGTATGTCACAGACTTGCAACCATGTGGCGGCAGCACTCTTTCGCATAGAAGGAGCCAACCGGATTGGATTGAATAACCCATCTTGTACATCTCAAGCCTGTGCTTGGCTTCCAAGTAATAAGAATGTTAAGCCAATGAAAGTAAAGAGCATGAAACTTTCAAGAAGCGATTTTGGCAAGCGTGGAAAAGCTGCGAAACCTGACCTTAATTCTTCACCAAAGAAAACATTCCAGACCGTCAACACTGACACTCATAAGCTGACATTGGGTGATATTGCCAAAGCCTTGAAATCAGTTTGTACTGATGAAGATAACATGGTTTTCACAGCCTTTCCGAAGGAATATGTGCGAAGAAAGAAAGCACTGCCCCAAATGCCTAGCAGCCTCGATGATTATGTGCTAATGTCATCAAATGCACAAGAGTTCTTAGATAATATAAACCAGTACTCTGAGGAAGACTTAGCAGCTATAGAATATGGTACAAGGGGGCAAAGTGATAGCCCAGACTGGTACATGTTTCGTAAGCATGTTATCACTGCATCAAAGGCACATAATGTTAAAACAAAGATGGTAACACTAAGAAGAAATGGAATTGATAAGGTAAATCTCAATCCTATTCTGCAATCAGTTGCAGGTGACCAAAAATTGAATGAAGATCTTGCACCATTAAGATATGGCCGTGCAATGGAATCTGAGGCTGTGGAAGCATTTTCAGCAATATACTGTCAAAAACATAAAAATGTCCAAATATCCACGAGTGGACTTTACATGAATAAAAGCATCCCATATATTGCAGGAAGCCCTGACAGAATTGTAAGCTGTGATTGCTGTGGAAAGTTTTGTTTGAAGTCAAGTGCCCGAGCTCCATTAATCATACCTCTCCAATGGATCCCAACATAAAACTACCATATTTAAAACAAGAGAATGGCAAAGTGAGTTTAAACCCAAGTCATTCATATTATACACAATGCCAAGTGCAAATGGCTTCCTCTGGAATTAATCAGGCATATTTCTTTGTATGGACAGCTCATGGTAGTTTTATGGAAAAGGTTGAATTTAATAATGACTTCTGGGTGCACTTGAAAATTTATTTAGAGGACTTCTACAAGAACTACTATATTCCTTTCTTGAATCTGCATTAAACATATTTTTAAACTCTTAAACAGATATGTCTTAAAGAACTTTTTATACAACTTAACTTTTGTTATACAAGGATTTATATAAAAGGGAAATTAAACTAACTTGTCTTTTTGTCTTTGATCAAAAGTGATTGCATATTGCAAAATGCAGCACATGTTCTAATTATGTCATCAATTATGGGTAGTAGTGTAAGTGGAATAGTGTTCTTCAACATCTTAAACTCCTTTATCCTATTAATTGCACGTTCAACATGAATCCGTAGGTTGGCAACATCCTTAGTTTTCTTGCACTCACAAGGTGTCATTTGATCCTTTGCCCGAGCACCTGGTGGAATACTCAAGTTGCAATAATAGTGAAGCAAGTCTTCTTTAATTTGAAAGCCTCTATCTGCCATGACAACATCTCCAAATTCAAGATGGTTATAAAAATTACTGTCTTGACAAATAAAGCGATCTGATGTTCTTCCTCCATAGCAGTCAGAAACAAACATAATGAATCCACTTGGTGATATAGCTAAAAGAAACTTGACAGTGTTATGTTTCTTGTAATCAGACCAAGTGGCTGCTTGAATATCTAAACATTTTGGGCGAGTAATGTTAACTTCAGTGCAATCAATTATGCACCTTGTTTTGTAATGTTTCTCTCGAAACATTGATGGTAAGTTGGTAAAAACAGTCTCTTTTGGAAGCCAAGTGATCAATGCATCACCAAGAACCGTACTCAGAAGTTTAACCCAAGTACAAAATATGCTTGAGCATGTCCCAACAGATATGTCAAATCGATCCGCCAAATCTTCAGTGAACAATCCTAAGCGAAGACGCATCAGTACAAGGAGAAGTTGGTCCTTTGGGGTTATCTTCTGTGGCTTCCTCTTGCTGATCCTTGTTGAAACCACTTTCTTTGCCTGTTTGGAACCCCTCCAGAAATTAAGATTGGCAACAAATGGCTTCAGCAGTTCAAACACAACACCAAATATTGCAATTGTTTGAACTCCAGTGTAAAATTTCATTTTTGCATCTGTTTTGATAGTGTCTATTGAGAAATACTGCAACTTTGGTTTTACTTTTGTTGCTTGAGTTATCACAGGTTCTGTGGTCATATTTGTGATGGTCTCATTCAGTTCAGTTTTTTCAAGCTTTAAAGTTTCAATTTGTTCCACAAGAGATTCTATCTCTCTCTCTTTACCACAGCATTCTTTACAAGGTTCCTTTTCGGGAATCACAATCGGCATAACAGCAAGAGGAGCTATATTTTCTTGATTCTCAGCCAGCTGATTTGCGCTTTTCTTTGGAGCCAGTTCAAATTTTTTAAGTTCTCTCCTGGGTTTCTTAGCTGGTTTATCATAGCCAAGCTTCAGCACTGGATTTGGATTTTCAAGTGTTGGTCTGCAGTCAACAAAATGTTCAGAGCAAACAACATCGCATGATCCAGGAGTCCATGGGGTGTTCTTCTTGGTGGTTCTGTTGATCAGTCTTATCCATTCACTTCTCTTGTCTGAATTGAGTTTTATGCTTGGGAATGTGTACAGGGTAAATGGCTGTGGACAAGGGCAGTCTCCGTGCAGCATACCAGCATGCTCGAGGCAGGCTTGTTTTTTCCATTTATTAATCCTGTATTGACTGTTTGCGCAGCTAAAAACAGCACAATTTCCATTCACCATTTTGATCTTGATCGTGCTAAATTATTTAGGCCAAGAACAGAAACGAATGATACTCACAGCCTATTGCTATTTGTGTGGCCTACCAGAGCCCAGTACTTGCAAGAGCTTTTAAGAAAGCTGTTCCTAAGATAATAGACCACACAGCGATGCAGATAATTCCAAGAAATAGCAAAATATCGGAGAGATAACAGATCGATTCGTCAGCATTCGCAGCGAAAAGAAGGGAAGAATCAAGCCGCGCAAAATCTTTTACACCCAAATTCTCGTCCCAGACCCCGACGCGTTGCGCGGTCGCGTTATGTTGAAAAGGTGTATTTCTGATTTAGAGTCGAATGCATGCAACTCTCGGTTTGCGGGCTACATCAAAAAAGATTACTAAATTTTCTCTAAAAAGGGTCTTTGGGGACTCCTCGGAGTCTTGTACACCCGTTGCTGGGATTTCTTTTTATGTAACAAAAATCCCTTGGAAATAATTTTGTTTCATTTCACTCCATAGCCCCATGCCTACCGTGATTTCAATATGACGCGAATACCGGAGAGAAAAATGTTTCCAAAGTACATACAAATTTTGCTCGATGACACCCGAATGAAAACTAAAATCAGCAAAAATGCTACCTGAGAGAGCTGCTCACATGTACCCACCCGAATCATTGAAGAACCTCCACCGGGGAATATAATCGGTAAATAGTACTTGTAATTATTAACAAATTTAGATTTGAATTTAAACTA
Source organism: Chrysaora quinquecirrha (assembly GCA_014526335.1). Taxonomy (NCBI): domain Eukaryota; kingdom Metazoa; phylum Cnidaria; class Scyphozoa; order Semaeostomeae; family Pelagiidae; genus Chrysaora; species Chrysaora quinquecirrha. The sequence goes on along the minus strand of JACTAT010000064.1, from coordinate 1,095,862 downwards.
TATTGAATTGTAATGAAACGAAATGAATTGTTTCACCTATTCTTGTGAGGCTGCGCCTACGCCGTGATACTTTTGTGTTTGGAATGAAAACAGATCTATTAAAGTGAGGGGTAGTAAATCACTTGAAACAATTTTCGAGATAATTTCGTTACTTTATGAAAGATCTTATTGTTATCTGCAAAATCCTTTAGTAATTTTCAGAAAATTCTATTGTTCTTTTGTAAAAATTTCAAAAATCTCGTTAACTTATGCCCCTCGTATTAAAGCTGCATAACATCTAGTTGATTGAATTCTCTATTTACTGTAGTACGGAAATCTTCTACAGAACAATCAATTTTAGAAATAGGCAACTGATACAGCCCTTCAGGAATCAATCCCAAATGTTTGACCTCTGGATGGCGATGATCATGATGATCTTGATGATTATGATCATTATTACAAAAACAATGGTCCTGATGACGATGAAAATAATGATTATTATTTTTTTATAAGCAAATGCACTAACTTACAAGGTATGGCTGCAGTTTTGAAAATAAAACTAAAACATCAACAAAACTACATAGATTAGATAAGTAATCTACGTAATCTCGTAATTATTGCTATTAGGAGATCATGATCTTGATTATGATGATCATGAATACATTATGATGTCCATGATGATGATGATTATTATCATTATTATTATTAGCATTTTCATTATTATTATTATTATAAATTTAATTATTATTATTACTATTATTATTATTGTCATCATCATTATTATTGCCATTCTCGAAAGATGATTATGTAAACGCAGTCTAAGGTTGCACTACAATAGATAAAACGATGATAACAAAGGTCATTGTTTGATTGGATGCTCACCAACAGTTACAATTCTGCTGCAAGGCCTTTCCTCAAGAACCCTGGGTACATTAACCTGATTTATCAAAAGTTCTCTAAGTAATCTATTTATTTATAAATATACTTTACGTTTGATTTATAGTTGACAGGTGTAAATAAGCATAATTACGGCCATTTGTATTTACCGGCATTGGAACTGTGGCATCGGCATTGGAACCGGCATTGGCAATGGAATTGGCGCCATTTTTATATCTAAGTCAGAATGCAAACACAACTTACCAGGGGGGTTGCATAAAAGATTTTAGCTCCAAATCGTTCTCAATTTTGTTGCTTTTTTACTTCCTTTTTTAGTTTTTTGGCTTTTCGAATGTTCTCAGATATCAAAATTACCCTTTAATTCTTCACTGGGTTTCATTTGGTTTACTTATTAGCCTATTCAAAACAATATTAGAACACAATATGCAGAGTTTCGTATAAAATTGAACAAGAACACAGCAAGACAAACTTAAAATCATAAGGTACAAACTCATAAAGTGCTATTTTTCATTTCAATTCAAAACCATTTTTGAAACTTGTTGTGTTTTGGTAAAAAAGTGATGTCTTGGCATGGATATAAATGTCTGGAAGAAAGTACAAGAAAAGGGGGCGCTGAGGGGGTAGGTATCTATATGATCAGGGCAGGGTGGGTGGGGAACTCCTCCCTCTTTGACCCCCAAACCTCCCCCCCCCCCTTGCCCCAGCTTAGGAGAGAGTGATAGGTTATTTTTACTTTTCGTTGAGGACGGTTTAGTCTCAAATTGATTGTCAACTTTTTTGCATGCAGAAGTTGCGCTTATTTTGTCTTATTGATTCACTGCCCCAAAGCCCCCCACCCCCAGCCTCCGACCCCCCTCCCTTTACCCCAGCATGTCGAATTAATTAATAAGCCCCTCTGTAGCTGGTGGTTCAATTTTTGCGCCCACCCAGCGTCATAGTCGTAAGTGTGTTTTTTTTGCTTTCCGAGAACAGAGTGTACAGCTGGTGTATTGTTTGCCGCGTGATAAGTTCGGATGAATTTTGCTTTTGAAAGAGCAAGATTCTCGGACTTTTGTTTGTTTTTTGTTATGAAGGGTTTTTCTTTTGCCCCCACTTTACCATTGATCGATTTACATATAGCTTTTCGATGAGCAGGGAGCGGGTGGGGCTTTGCTGCGTACCGAGTTCGAATACGTTTTGCGTAAGTTTAAGAGCAAGACTTTGGCATTTCGATGTTCTGTTTTCTCATCAGTATAGAAAAGTGAATACATTATTCAGAGGGTTGAAAAAGAAATCATTTAAAAGGCGACAATTGATAAGCATCTCCATCTACATTTTGGATTTCATAGCATGTACATGAATTATATGGTGAAATTAATGAAAGGTCAAATTCTATAAAAATAGAAGCCCATCTTATCTAATCAAATACGGTATACATGTTTTATAATTGAAAAATTAAGAGCAAACTGTTGGAGGCATACAAATAATTATATTTTGCTATACATAAAATTTAGCAGTCTGTAAAGCATTGTTTGGTAATCTGTGATACTTTGTGGCAACATCATAGCATCGGAGCACTGTTGTACAGAATAATATCTGAAATGAAAGACGTCCATCAAATTTGTGTTTAAGGAAATTGCAAATAGTATTTTGATATGAAATTTGTAAGTAGGTAGCTTGCTTAGAGTGGAGCATAATTTTACTAGAGTGTGTGAATTTTTATCTAAAGCAGATACTATAAAAAACATACCTTAGGGTAGTTGTTTATCAATAGTTGTCTAAGTTGTTTACTTGATCATTGGAAAGATTTTCAAGGCAAGCAAACTACTGTCTATTTCATACAACCAGGAACCTCCAAGAACATTTTATTTTCAAAATAAATTTGGATAACGATGTGCAAGATTTGTGGTTGAAGTTGTGTGTTATAATCATTGGTCTAGTCCATACAATTAATACTTCATTCCCTACTGCTTGAGCTTGAGGCCTAACATCTCATAGTAGACTCACTACAAAAGTCGTAGATTCGCTCCCAGCCCCCACGCAACACAGCCCGCTCATACTACGACTTATAATATTTGAGTGCGGAAAAACGGACTGAAATTCGCTGCCTCGATTTCATTATTTTGTTCAGCTGAAGATGTGGCGACCCCCTGACAGAAATCTCTCTCATCCTAATTTTTTGCAGTGTCTTCAACTCGGCAAAGCAAAACAAAATTACAAAAAAGTTTCAGAGCAGAAAGATGCAAAACAAATGAGATCCAGTTTTGCTTTTCTTCAGTCCCTTTACGGATCTTGAAATCAATAAATATGCAATAGTTTTTTCTTCCAGAATTGCTTGTAAGTTTGCCTTCGGTAACGGGCAGCAAAATGAAACAGACTATACCCTTATTTATTTATAGATACACGAAGCGACGAAGGAATAAAAACAACAAAGTTTCGACCTGTTATTCTCATTAATAAGTCAAACTTTTATGAAATTCTTACCGCTAACAGAAACTAATTTAAATGAAAAGCCAAAAACAACAAAATTCTACTTCTGGACCAGTCAGTTCATCAAACAAATTTAGAGTTACCATGTTGAACTGGGAACGAAACTGGTCGCCCAGATTCAGACAGTCTCAACCTTCAAATTTGATTCAGCTTTTGTTACTTTCTACCGAATCATGGTGAATGTTTGGGAACATTAATTCGTAAATATCTAAATGACTAAACTGAGTGAACTATGAAGGCAATGTTTTAAATATTTCAAGGCAAACCCGCTTGATCAAAACTGAAAAGTTATCTATCTATCTAGATACCTAGATCGCCGAAAAGCTTTAAATTAAAAGTTGAAAAAGAAATATTGGAAAGCTGAATTATTTTAATTGAATACTACCGTACCATATAGGTGTCTTTAATTGTTCTGTATTAGCTACTGAAAAATGCGGTCAATGAAGCTAAAGAATATTTACTAGAAACTGTTGCAGATGTTTGCAGGTCTCCAGAGTTCTTCGCAGTTCTTCGGTTCTTCAGGCTGAAAATTCTGTGTTGCCGTGAATTTAAGTCCACACAAAGGAAAGCCAGAAAAACCTTTCTCTTCCAGCTAAACGCATAAAGCCAACTTTAATTTGCCAAACAAGCACATTTTAGTTGAACAGGAACATTAGAATACTCTTCACCTTTCCAGTTAAAATTTTGTAATTTATTTGCTGCGGCGCTGGCGTGAAGCTGTGGTAAAGTTTTCCCTCCATTTTCCCGACTGTTATCACGGGGGGTCACAATTTCAGAAAAATGAACGGAAAATGGCACGTGAACAGCTCGAAATCACTAAATTAGCCAATCATATTGCTCGATTTTGAAATGCTGCTCTCTGATTGGAGCGACAAAAAGTTGGCGCCGATGGCCTAAGTAGTCCGGATTTTGAAACAGTAATATTATGAGTCGTAGTTTGAGCTGCCGCCATTAACAACAGCAACAACTATTTTTTGATTTTACATTTTTTTGAATGAATTGAATTGAGGTGAAGGCAGCGAAAACTACGACTCATGTAGTAAGTCTAGCATGGGCTCTCTTCTTCCTAAATTAAAAAAGCCTCCATGGCAAATGTTTTTGAAAGTTTCGCCAATAGTAAGGGAATCAAGTTTGCAAACCGCCGCACATTTTCATACACTGCAGCAAGAGTTAGCAGAGAAATAGACTGCAACTATTTTAGGATTAGTAATGTTGCATTTGTTAATAAGAATCAAAATTATGTACATAAAGTAGAAGAAATATTTTTCTAAGAAGACTTCATCAAGAAACACTTTGTTTTTAATCCTTTCTATTCAGCTAACTAAATGCTTGTTGTATTCCTGTGGAGTTCTTTCCAATTTTATTACTACGCATAAGATTTTTAAACATCAGCGATTTCTTTTCTATTTATTTCTGTAGAGGAAGGAGACAGGGGGGTGGGAGGGCGGTAGCTCCAAGCAGACACATAAGGGTACGGTATTAACCTGAATAACAGGGTGAAATTCGATTGTCTTCTCCGTCAAAAAGCATATATAAACAGTATCATTAATGTTCTCGGTTGGATTAAAAAGAGAGTGTTTCTTCCAAAAAACAGAACAGCAAAATACCAAGATACGCATATATGTATTTCAAGGTACAGTTCTTTTCGGCAGTTATGAAACAACCATTGCACAGAAATTCCGCATACAACTCACTTCATTTCACAAAAAGGTTTCCTAATTCGAATTGCTCTTTACTTAAAAACTTGGAAAAACTTGCATTCATTGTTAGAAGAACATTGCGAAAGAAGGTGTTTCTGTAATCAATCAACTTATCAATGGTGTTGGGAGGTGGCAAGTATTGTACGTAGGGATACAGAATCGAAAATGCCGTCTTTGTATGCTGGTTTTCTATGTCATGCGAATTCCATAACACTTTTTTATGTTTACATTCAGCTACCTTTAACATGTCCAAGTCCAGTTTTCTCAAGTCATTGACAAGGTCTTCTTCATTCGACAAATTACTCAGCCAATCCTCCATGACAGTTCATGCTTGAACATTGTGGACACTATTTCACAGCTCTGAAGCATGGGTCGATCTTTTGAGTCGCAAGTTCAAGAGACATAGATTTTTGAGCACGAAATTTTATACAGGAATTTACGCTTTCTGCACCATGGTTTCCTTTCGTAACTTTTCTTTTCTCCATCATCTGTAAAATATATGTCGATATGAAATCTGTTGTGGTTATAACTGTTCATAAGACAATTTTACTTTCTCAGCAAAGAATAACAAAAATAGGATATCATCTGTAGTCTTAAGTCATTTGCAGGAATTCGAAATAGGATAAGTGCTCAGATTACCGTTCAGTTTGAAGCCTTTATCCTGCAATAATGGGATGATTTTCATTTCGATTCATCTTTTAGTTTATCTAGAAAGGATGACGTATGTAATAGATTAAGTGTTAGATTGAACGTTACTTCACCTTTATATTATTCATGTCGTATTTGGCTTACCAATTGTCGTATTTGGCTTCAGAAGACAGTGCGCTTTTATGTCTTCTATTCATTTCCGAATTCCAACACTTTCAACCAGTTCCTGTGCATATTTAGATTTCCATTTATTAAAATATCATTCTAAGGTAAATTAAGCAAGAAAATCAATTTCAAATCAAGGCAGAATATAAAAACTTTAATATAAACACTTTGTTCATTTACTTACTTCCAGAGCTGTGATTTATGTCTTATTCACCAATGGGGCATGTCACCAATTGACAATAAATTTACTGCATATTTGGTCAACATTGCCTTCACTGCTTATCTAAGAATGACATATATGGATCAGTACGTTAAACTTTTATATAATAATGAAGCTTAATTCTTGACATTGTCATTCCAATTTTAAACACTTGTAAAATGCCATTACCTGTTCAAGCATTATGTGAAGGAAACAAAGTAGAACCATGGATTCGGTGATTCTCTTCAGCCAACATGCAAGTGTTCTTTCACGTATCTTCATACTTCTTCGATCCCTATTAATTAAGATTAAAACATGGTGGTTACAGATTTTGGAATTGCCACTGCCCAGATTCATGTAGTTAACAAAGGGGCGAAAAATGATTACCTGCGTTGTTTGCATTAGTCATGGCATATACATTGGGCATCACTGGTTATCGTCTTTCCAGTTACTTGCTCTCTTAGCTTTAATACGCAGGATTGATTTATGGCTATAAAAAAGAGGGTACTTTTTATACATAAAATACACTTGATAGATTTTTAACTTACTGTACTTAGTATACATTAGTAAATGGAGCATGCCAAATGTATTCTATATACCTTATGTATGTAGTGACTGTGGTAAATAGTATCATTTCTTGAACATCTTTCTTCATTACACTGTAGAGGTGCCCACACCAGATGGTACAACATTTATTTTATTAAGCTACTTTGTTATAGTTTTGTTGACAATTTATCGCGCATACCATGTATAGTTTAACGAAAACAATGTTCAATAATCTGTTCATTAGCTCTTTTCTCTACAGAACATCTAAACACTAAGTACATATATTCTTCATGTTGAAAGAGATAAGGTATTAAATATGATATACATATAATAATGAAGCAAATTCTCAGGTGATTGCCGTGTCAATAAATAAAAGTCAATGCACGAGGAAAATGTGTTTACGCAAGACATCATCTTATATCTAACAATTAATTTTATTTAGTCATCGTTCCTTGAAATTTCCTACCACTTCTGCCTTTGCGGGCTGTTTGAATGGCTTTATTTAATAACAATATAGCTAAAGTGATTGTTGTATTTTGTCGTTTCATTTTAAGAGGCGTCAATCTACATATTTTTGAGCAGGTCGTCTATTTCAGGCATCACCTGAGAATTACTAATAATTTACAAAAGCATAGAGATGAGAAAGAAAAATGCTTATCTTTGAATTTGCTGCCACAGCTGTTTTGCCTTTCGAATGCACTGTGAGGCTACGTGCTTCTTGATATCCATCCACGTTTGACAACTTTTGACAGCACTGCCTATAATTGAATAACATGTTTTAAAATTCAAGTCTTTTGCAACTGTTGTTAATATGCATACTAACATGAAAATCTATATATATATATATATATATATATAACATCTCACCTTGTTGATCATGTAGATGGAGGCTTGCAATATGAAAAAGAAAAACAACACAATTTAAGACTATTTCAGCTCAAGGTTTAACTATGAAATTGAAATCATTGAACTTCAGACAGTAATATTTGCTAGAGACAAAATGCAAGGTTTGCCAAACGTCCAAAGACGAGTGAATGTATTATCCACAGGCGTAATATTCCTTTTCCGTCTTACACCACCTGGCAGTGAGGTTTTTAGGCCTCGTTTTGCTGGCAGGTGTTGTGGGCATGGCAGGGAGGAAACCCTCCATTTGCTGGCATACCCGGGCAGGACAGTGAGGCTAACGCCCCGCTTTGCTGTCTGCCTCATTTGAAGCAGGACAGAAGGCATAAAGCGTTAAGTTGCTTTAGGTAACTGAAACTTAAATCGTTAAGTTAGGTTCCTGAAGTAAACTTAAAGCTTTGTGCTTATGTCAAGCTTTGAATGAGTTAGTCTTTATGCAACGACAAACTATCCTTACGTCAAGTTTTTTTTTATCAAACTTGACCTACGGCAATTATGGATGATGCATAATAGGCTAACTATGAGCACGCATGCGATGGCGTGCTTGTGTGGCGAGATGCGCTGGTCAGGACAGTGAAAACGCAAAGTTGTTCTCATCTGTCAGGGCACATCTCCAGCTAATATGCGCTGGTCAAGACAGTGCTAAGTGAGAGTGATTCTCAAACAGTCAGGGCACATATTAGCTATGATGTGCTGGTCAAGCCAAGTGAAAGAGTACTAACTCTTTATTACTCTTTCTTTGTCAGGGCACATCATGAATGCTGTGCAAGACTAAAAAAGAAGCATTACCCATGCATGTTGTCTCTGCAAAATCTGAAGTAATAGAAATCCTCTTACCTTGTGATGATAAGCAGTTGTTGCTTGTTGATATTTGTTGCATAAATATAGATTGAATAGTATTTTCATTTTGTATTGAGTAAACGTAGTAAGCAGTGTGATTGAATTGTGGGAGATTGCATTGGCAATGTCTCCTCTGGTCTGCTACTATTGTTACTCATAAATTGAGAGCGCCTATCTATTGTTTCAATAGATAAGTAATGTAAATAAGCAGTGAAAAAAGGTAATACAACCTGACGGATGTTTATACTTCAATGTTCACTGGCTGAAAGTAGCTGTACAATATTCCATGTGTTGCAGTACGGCTTGAGATGTCTCTCTGGTTCTGTTGTGTATAACAGAGTTGTGAAGTGATCACCAATATGTAGTATAGTAATTGGCTGCCTGTCTTCAAATTGTTGTCCATGAGGCTCAAATAATCTGTGTTGACGAGTACCATGCACTCTGTTTGAGAACATGTGCTGCAGATAATCAAAGTCTCGATTATTGAAGAAGAACTCGTTGTTTCCTTGGCTGATGAAATTGTCGTAGCTGTAAATTGGTCTGTTGAATACATTCGACAGTGCAATCAGCGTAAGTTCTCCACAATGTGCATTCATGCTGTTGATGCGATTCATGTAATCATTCCATTGGGCTGCCTCTGTTGCTACTAATTGACGATAATGGTCTTCGTGCTTGTATATTTCATACAGTGTTAATAGTCGCATAAGATGGGCAGCTTTCTTGTTTTCTTCTTCAAAGAAGAATTGCTTCCAAATGCTATGGAAACAGCAATTTCCATCTCCCAATGTTTGAACTGCTCGCATGTTTTCTTCTAATACTGGATGTAGATGTTGTTGCTGGTAATTATCGATAATCATCCAGTCTGGTTGATATTTTTTAATTGATTTCTCACGAAGAATTGCGATGATTTGTTCAAATATATCGGCTTTGTTTAAGAAAGATTGTTTTGAATCCTTCAGATCCAGCGTCAGTCTGTTGTTTAGAAGATTGAGTTCTTCACACTCTGTTATAACGAGATCTATGTTGGATTCAGTGTAGTTGAATTCATGAATATCAACATCGATTGTTTCTTTCTGTACAAAGCACTCTGTAGTAGCAGGAGGTTCCTCCATTGTTACATCGCAGATGTCTGGTTTCTCGATCTTTGGTTTCTTGGAAGTGACATTTTCATTTTCCTCCTTTGCATGAGGTCTTTTGCGTTTTTTGTCCTCTTCCTGTCTCTGTGGATATTTCATCGGTGTTTGTTTGACATCGGCTATAACATCAACTGTTGACATCCACTTTAGTAGATCACTGTAGAATGGATCTAAGTAAATAGCTGATTTGTCGTATGATATCAGATGTAGATGCTCGAGTGATTTCACACGTGATAATGCAACGTACGCTTGTCCACTTGCAAAGAAGTTTATATTCAATTGAATGTAAGCATTGTCTAATGTCATTCCCTGCACTTTGTGAACTGTTAGCGCCCATCCAAGAATGATTGGGAATTGCACTCGTAGGAATTTTACATTACAACCTGGAAATCCAAGCTGCTGCTTCACTCTTGTTATGATTGTCTTGCGACCTGTTTTGAGGTTCTGCAAAGTGATTCCGTGTTTGTGGATGTTTGTAACTTTGGCTAGAGTTCCATTTGTCCAACCAAATTCAATGTCGATGTTTCTTGCTAAAACAACTCTTGCACCAACTTTCAGAGTAAGCTTATCTGGAAGCCTCTCCTTGTGGTATTTTCTGATGCGTTGTTTATCTGAATCTTTGAGGGGTTTTCCATAGAGATCACTGTCTTCTGCTTCGAATGTAAACCCTTCTGTTTTTAATTGCTGTAGGAATTTTTCATTCCATGCATCTCTCTCCTTCCTAAGAGAGCATATAATTGCACCATTGTCAAGGTTTGTGGTTTCAATATCAAGGTTGTCTACCTTTCTTGATTGTAGGATTTTATCCACCTCGTCTGTGACTTTTCCAAGTCTGACACTTGACAATAGTCCTTGAAATTCTTTGTTGTTTTGCCTTTTGATTGTTTTCAATATGGCTATTTCGAATCTATGCCATAATGGGCTTTCAAATATGTCTTTTTGAATTGCAGGTAACTGCGCAGGATCTCCCATTAAAATGACACTTTTACCTCCAAATGGCTTGTATTGGTCGGTTTTGCTTGGTGCCATTTCACACAGGGTCCTGTTGATAGCGTGAAATGGTTTTGATTCCAGTAAGGAGAACTCATCAATGATTATCATATCTGTAGCGTTTACCATATCATAGTAAGCTGTTCCATTCTCCAGTTTCGTCTTGGAATTTATGTCCATCATAAAGAAGTGATGAAGTGTTTCACCACCTATTAGATGAGCTGCAACGCCTGTTGTCGCAAGCTTTCTCGTTGACATGTGTAGAATTCTGTTGGCATACTCTACTATGGCTTTCAGCAGGTATGATTTACCTGTTCCAGCCTCTCCAATTATTGAAACGAGAACTTGTTTTCCACTAGCAAGTTGCTTTGTTATATGTTGAAATGATTGTTTCTGCGATTCAGTGAATGTGGAAATGTATTGATCAAGATCTATTGTCGGATCTTCTTCTCTTACTAGATTTCCCATATCAGCTTCCTCGCTTTCGATATCAACATCTGCTATCTCTGTTTCATCTTTGTTGGTATTATTGTGTTGGATAGTTGAGATTTCATCTATGAAAGTGTTGAAATCGTCCTGTCCTATCCAGTTCATTTCTTTGAGTGAATGTGCCAATTTCCTCAAATCTTTCATGGAGAATCTTCGTTGATGTGCATCATGCAAACTGTTCAGTGCATCATCTTCTTTACAAAGCAAGTTTCTGATAGCGCATTCCTCCATGTATGTTTTAGATTCATTGTTAGGAGAAATTAGCTGAGTGTTTCTACGTAATGGTAGATTAAGGATAAGCTTCTGCATGTAATATAGTTCTTGCTTATCACCGTTTGGCATGAAAAAGCGCCATCTTGGAATAGCCTCTTTTGTACGCTCTTTCCACTGACGGCCTTTTTGATCCGTGAAAACTTTTCTGACTTTCGGTTGATCAGAATCGCTGTCATCTTCACTATCTGCATTTGTTTCTCTGCATGGACGTCCACTCCTGTCTGGCATGAATTTGGCAGCCCAGTCTTCATATAACATGTTTTCGAGCTCTGATGGCCTGTCCATGTATTTGTCGAGATAGTTGTCATAGAAAACATCTGTACTGTTGTTATCGTGTGGCAGATGCTGCTTTCGTTTTAAAAAGCCATATTCTGATTCTATCTCTGTGGGCAGAAAGATAATTTGTCTGCTTGATTGCGTCAGAAAATGACCAAGGTTTATGTGATCAACTTCAAGACGTCCAATGATTCTCGTTCTGATGTATTTCTCGGGATCTGATGCATCCTTTGAAACATTAAGTGAGAACGATGGCTCTGATTTTGCAACGTATTTGGCTAGGTACATCTCCCAGCCTGATGTTGTAACTTTCTGTATGTTCATGTGAGCACCCCATAGAAGCAGTGTCTCTGGGTTGTAGGGCACTACATGCGTATCTTCGTCACAACTGCGTTGTGGCAAAAATCTATTGCCTGCTTTGTTCATTTCTTCTGTTTTCTGCAGTGGACAGGGATATCCAAATTTGCATTTTTTTAATGGCTTTCCCAACGAGTCTTTGAGGCATCTGTCCTTTCTGCATGTGTGAAATTGCAGTCTTTTCACATATGATCGAAGAACATCGACCATTGGTTCACTGCCATCTCCTCTTGGTAATTCAGCACAAACGACTTTGTCTGGAATTGTTCCTTCTTTGCACCAAACTACCATGTGTGTATGAATGGCTCCTCTGCTTTGGAATTCTTGTCTCGACCAGTAGTCTACTACCTCTCCGAGAGGGCCACTTTTGTTCAGCATTATCTTCTCTCTGAATAGCTTCAGCCTGTTGTGATATGCTTCCGCTGTTTCTACCGAGAAGTCTTTGCCTGGGAAGATTTCATTTTTCTCCCAATGTGCTTCAACTGGTCTTTGTTGTTGATCATGTCCAGGACCATTTTGGATGAAGTTTTGAATTTCGCTCCAATTGTCATTTTGTGTCAGCGTTATAAAGAAAGTAGGTGTACCAAGCTTTCTATTCATTGCTAAAAGATCTAGAAGCTTGCTTTGCCAATAACTTTTTGATCCTGGTATAGTTGCAGGAACAATCTGGCCTAGTTTTTCATAGAACGAGTTGCTGTTTGGGTCTCTCATTTTGCCAGCTGTTAGTTCCTCTGTTCGACCAGTTATTTTTGCCTTTCTTGCTTGTGCAACATAGAACAATCGTTCCTTGATTTGTCTGTCATAGAAATAGTATGAATAGGTGGCATCTTTGCGCCATCTGCCATCATAATTGAAGAGTCTGTGCTTGAGGTACTCTCCTTGCTTAAGAACGCTTCCTCTTGTCCACCCTCCGTTTGCGAATGGAAAGAGGTGTGGAAATACTTTTGCTTCCAGGAATGGATCAGTATAAGATACCTTTGTTAGGTCTTTGAGTTCTTGTATTGTTTTACTTATATCAGGAATAGGATGTTGAAATCCTGCAACATCTGATGAGACCTCAATGTGTGGTATCTTGTCAGGTTCATTCAAGTTGATGACGATTCCTGTAGGTTCATCTTTCAAATGATGCTTGAGGTCATAATCATTGCTGTCTATGAATTTGCTTGCATCATTCAAGTGTACAATTTTCTCTGGATTGTACCTGTACAATGTGTCGTAATTTGAATAGAACTTTTGATAAAGTCTGTTGATACGACGTAGTGATTTTAGTGCTCTTTTTATTAGTCTATTTTAGTCACTTTCATTTGATGTTGTGTCATCAGGTGTGTCTTTTGCTATCATGAAACCATACATTCCATAATATTGATCATCAAACTTTTGCATGATATGTAGCTGTCCCTGAAAATGATCCCATATTTTGAGTCGATCATTTCTTTGTTTCACTCTTCTGTTGATGATTCCAGCTAAGGATATTTGTGCAAGCTCATATGGTTTCTTGAGAGCTTTTAATGCTGCTGGTACGTATTGAACACCAGTTTCAGGGTCTGCACAGTTGTACAGGTCTGCAGGTCCAGTTTTACAATTTCTACATGCGAGATAATTGCCTGCCTTGTCTGTGTATGACTGCTGCTTCAAGTCGGGGAAAAGCAATGCTGCTGGTGCTATGTCAATGTCTAGAAACTGTGGATCAATTTTGTATATTCCATGGTTTTTTCTATTCTTTATCAGCATGCGTCCACAGTTGTAGCAGACATGTGCAAATATAGACTTGCTAGCATGCTTCTCTGCAATGGCTTTCATTTTGCGCAATTTTTCTGGGTCTGCTGTAAGATTGTGTGCTCTTTTCTGCTGTTCTCCCTTTTTGAGTTGCTTTTCCTTCTTTTTTATTTCCTTGTTGTATTGTTTCGAATTTTCCTTTTCTTCTTTGATGTTTTCAAGGTTTTGTTTGTTAACATCACCTTTTGTTTTTGTTGATATCTTTGATGCTTTTATGATTTCTTTTACTGCCTTTATTGATATTGTCTTTGTCGTGTATTTTGTCTTCCACCTTGTTCTAGTGTCAGTGTATAGTTGCTGCAGGTTTTTCTTTCCTTTGCCACTTGATTTGTTCAGGACATGTTTAAAACATGAAATTAGGTGTTTTCTCGTGGTTGCAGACCATTTCTGTTTTCTATTTTTCTGTTTAATGGTTTTAATTCTGAATGGCTGTTGTAAGTTGTTGTTGTCTGACTTCTGCAGCATATTTTTGTTGTTCACAATTTCATTTCCTTCAGTACATTCTGTCGCTTGAGTGTTGGTGGAATAACTTGAGGCATTGTTGTTGGACATCCGTAAATTAGAATGATCTTCTTCTGTACTTTCTTTTGAATCTGATATTTGATTCTTGATTTTCGATAATTTAATTTTCAATCCTCCCTTTGTTGTTTTCTTTGATGGATGCAGTTGTGTCCATTCACGAAAAACAATGTCTATAAGGGCTGTGGTGCTGCCATTGTTTTTTTCTGCTTCAGCAAGTTGTTTACAATGTAGAAGATCACTTACCAATTGGTCTGTCCATTGCATTTGCTTCGCCTTCACCATTTTCTGTATATAACCTATGGTCAAGAATAAGGCAAATTATTAATGATGTTTCCTTTGTTGATTTCACACATTTTGTTGTTGATGTTGTTGTTGGAAAAATATTGTGCTGAAAGTTTCAGGTAGCCAAACCCTAGTAGCCCTATGTTTGCAGCGTCAATAATTCTTCAATAAAGAATCATTAACAATAACAAAAACCGGCGTTGTTGTTGTTGTTGTTGCTCTCGTTGCCGTTGTTGTTGCAAAAGTATTGAGCCGGAAGTTTCAGTTAGCAAAGCCCAACTGCTCCTGTGCTTCAAGCGCAAATACTTTTTAAACAAAGAATGAAAAAGCCAAAGTTGTTGTTGTTCTGATTCTCGACGTTGCTGTTATTGAAGAAGCAATTAACCCAAAGTATCATGTAGCCATTTATTCACAAATCACCCAGACCCACTCTACAAATCTAAAGATGAAACCCTATACAAATGAAGGAAACCCCATCATACGATGTAAGCAGAAATTGTTCACTAATGACGGAAACCCCATCATACGATCTAATCATAAAGCCATTCACAAATCACGTAAACCCTGTCATCTAGTATAAGCAAAAAAGTAGTGACAAACAACGCAAAACCCCTCATACCATAAGCATAAAACTACTGACAAATCATCCATATCCCTCCTCCGATGAAAGCATGAAAACTATCGGAAAATCACGCACAACCAAAGCGTAAAAACTATTGACAAATCACGCGATCCACTTTTCCATTGAATCATAGCATGAAAACTCATCTTAAAGAATAGTTCTTAAACTTTCGAATAAACTCAAGTAAAGGCTTTAAAATATCATACATTAAGGTAAGCAACTTACAAGAATATCAAATCTTCTTCAACTTCCAAGGCCAAGAATTAAATGATCAATAATAACCTGAAAAAGAAATATAAGAAATCAGTATCCTGTCATCCTATCTAAGCATAAAACTACCTAAAAATCACCTCATACTATGTAAATATAAAACTACAGACAAATAACCCATATCCCTCCTCTGATGAAACCGTAAAAACTAATGACTAATCACGCAATCCACTTCTCCATTGAATCATAGCATGAATACTCATCTTAAAGAATAGTTGTTAAAACATTCGAATAAAGGCAAGTAAAGGATTTAAAATATCATACATTAAGGTAAGCAACTTACAAGAATATCAAATCTTCTTCAACTTCCAAGGCCAAGAATTAAATGATCAATAATAACCTGAAAAAGAAATATAAGAAATCAGTATCCTGTCATCCTATCTAAGCATAAAACTACCTAAAAATCACCTCATACGATGTAAATATAAAACTACAGACAAATAACCCATATCCCTCCTCTGATGAAACCGTAAAAACTAATGACTAATCACGCAATCCACTTCTCCATTGAATCATAGCATGAATACTCATCTTAAAGAATAGTTGTTAAAACATTCGAATAAAGGCAAGTAAAGGATTTAAAATATCATACATTAAGGTAAGCAACTTACAAGAATATCAAATCTTCTTCAACTTCCAAGGCCAAGAATTAAATGATCAATAATAACCTGAAAAAGAAATATAAGAAATCAGTATCCTGTCATCCTATCTAAGCATAAAACTACCTAAAAATCACCTCATACGATGTAAATATAAAACTACAGACAAATAACCCATATCCCTCCTCTGATGAAACCGTAAAAACTAATGACTAATCACGCAATCCACTTCTCCATTGAATCATAGCATGAAAACTCATCTTAAAGAATAGTTCTTAAAACATTCGAATAAAGGCAATTAAAGGCTTTAAAATATCATACATTAAGGTAAGCAACTTACAAGAATATCAAATCTTCTTCAACTTCCAAGGCCAAGAATTCAATGATCAATAATAACCTGAAAAAGAAATATAAGAAATCAGTATCCCGTCATCCTATCTAAGCATAAAACTACCTAAAAATCACCTCATACGATGTAAATATAAAACTACAGACAAATAACCCATATCCCTCCTCTGATGAAACCGTAAAAACTAATGACTAATCACGCAATCCACTTCTCCATTGAATCATAGCATGAATACTCATCTTAAAGAATAGTTGTTAAAACATTCGAATAAAGGCAAGTAAAGGATTTAAAATATCATACATTAAGGTAAGCAACTTACAAGAATATCAAATCTTCTTCAACTTCCAAGGCCAAGAATTAAATGATCAATAATAACCTGAAAAAAGAATAACAAATCATTATCAAGTCACGCAAACCCCCTAATAAAATCTAAGCACAAAATATTCACAAATTACTTAAACAATGTCTTCCTATATAACCAAAAACTGCTGATAAATAACGCAAGCCCCCCATAGGATCTAAGCAGAAAATTGTTCATCAACAACCCCTCACCCAATGTAACAAAATTCCATTATAAAATCACCAACAACCCCTTACCAAACCTATCAAAACAGTATTATAAAATCACCAACAACCCCTTACCAAACCTATCAAAACAGTATTATAAAATCACCAACAACCCCTTACCAAACCTATCAAAACAGTATTATAAAATCACCAACAACCCCTTACCAAACCTATTAAAACAGTATTATCAAATCACCAACAACCCCTTACCAAACCTATCAAAACAGTATTATAAAATCACCAACAACCCCTTACCAAACCTACCAAAACAGTATTATCAATTCACACAACAACCCCTTACCAAACCTATCAAAACAGTATTATAAAATCACCAAGAACCCCTTACCAAACCTATCAAAACAGTATTATAAAATCACCAACAACCCCTTACCAAACCTATCAAAACAGTATTATAAAATCACCAACAACCCCTTACCAAACCTATCAAAACAGTATTATAAAATCACCAAGAACCCCTTACCAAACCTATGAAAACAGTATTATAAAATCACCAAGAACCCCTTACCAAACCTATCAAAACAGTATTATAAAATCACCAAGAACCCCTTACCAAACCTATGAAAACAGTATTATAAAATCACCAAGAACCCCTTACCAAACTTATCAAAACAGTATTATAAAATCACCAAGAACCCCTTACCAAACCTATGAAAACAGTATTATAAAATCACCAACAACCCCTTACCAAACCTATCAAAACAGTATTATCAAATCACATACAATAACATAAACTTAGTATAATATTAAATTGGAAACAAAATATTTGCCACAGTAGAGTGAGGAACTCACAGTGATTACAATTTTCTTTTGTTCCAAGGCCAATGATTTAAATGATGAATAACCTGAAAAAGAATGATGACAAATCATGCACATACAACAACTGATATGAATTGAGAGAAACTAATCTTTTTTAATCATGGAATATAAGACCCCTCTAATCAAAAACAGGGCAGCAAAAACAATTAACAAATAAGAGCAAAGTTATAATATAATCATCAAATTCTGCTAAACCACCCTTAAAGAATGTGGGGAATAACTTACAATTATAGAAATTTCACTTCACTTGCAAGGCCAAGATGTGAATTGATATTTAACCTAGAAAGAATGATGATAAATTATCAACAAACAGTAATTATCAACATCAACAAAATCTTTATCGACAAAGGTACAATTAAAGAGATATTAAATAGAGGTACTTACAGAAAAACTCAGTAAACTTTCTTCTCAAGTCAAAGCACTAGAATTCAATTCTTGCTTTCCAAAATCCAATCTGCAAAACAATTATATTTCTTTAATTTGTTTACTTTTACCACACCTGGGGAGTTTTACCTATCCGGGGTTTGAGGGCAAGGTAAAGTCAGTGGCCGTGAAATTTAGGAAATTTTTCGAAGCACAGTGAAGCAAGCAAATTAAGTTGAAAAACGATAAATATAAATACACTCTACTATTTAATACTCATTTAAAAAGTAATAGGAGATAAATAGAAAAAACAACAAACCTCGAATTATTCTCTCTGCTCCGGTTGCCTTCCTTCAGGTGCGAAAAAAAGACTGCTGACGCCACTTTTTCAATCCAAGTTTTTGCCTTTCCCGCCTTTATCTGTTGCTGCTGTTGTTGTTTCCTTAGCAATCAATTCAATTCACTTGTACTGTTGTGCTTTAATCTTGCCCTAGACTCACCTCTAGACTCGCTACTCGCGTATAATAGGTTGCTGCTGTTGTTGTTTCCTTAGCAATCAACTCAATTCACTTGTACTGTTGTGCTTTAATCTTGCCCTAGACTCTCCTCTAGACTCGCTACTCGCCTATAATAGGTTGCTGGTGTTGTTGTTTCCTTAGCAATTAATTCAATTCACTTCTACTGTTATGCTTTAATCTTGCCCTAGACTCACCTCTAGACTCACTACTCGCCTATAATAGGTTGCTGCTGTTGTTGTTTCCTTAGCAATCAATTCAATTCACTTCTACTGTTGTGCTTTAATCTTGCCCTACACTCACCTCTAGACTCACTACTCGCCTATATCGGTTGCTGCTTTTGTTGTTACATTACAAACTCATTTCAAATTCAAACACAATTCAAATCATTTATACTCGTCTACTATAATCTTGCCCTAGTACATAATGTAATGAAGTAATTTGTAATTCAATTAAGTAACTTGATCAAACTGGGGTTTTAGGTGATTTGTCAATGCTTTAATAAATGCATTTTTTCTCAAATCCCTAGCAATCAGTAGCCCAAGAGTTTCTTCAAGAAAGACTAATGGTAACTATCCTTGAATCATGAATGTACACTACACACTTTTTTTTTTATAAGAATACCTTATTTTTTGCCGAGCCTCGATTATTCTTAAGCTTATTCGATTTTGAGCCTGAAAATATTCTTGAATTATTCTTAATCATCAATGTTGTAAATTGGCCTGAAGATCAAGAGAAATAAGTCAAATCTTTGTCATTTGTTATTTTATTAATAAAAAGAGTTACTGTATCAAAGAGTCAGACAGGATGTATGCATTTCAAAACAAATATAGTTGCCTGACAATCACACTTATTGTGCAGTGTAAAAAACACAGAGAAATAAAAATGATCCTCGTCAAGCTTGAGCCTCAGATTATTCTTAAATAATTCTTAAATTTCAGCAATTTTGAGCCTGAATATTCTTATAGACTGTATTCTTATAAAAAAAAAAGTGTGTACCGTTCGAAAAGTTTGGAAACGGTCGCTTAAAAATGGCCGCCAGCAGCGGCCAAGGGCCTAATCCAAAATATTTTCATTTTAAAAGTCAGAGGTCATGCGGCCATTATCTTGCTAAGTTTCGGCGGGAAAATGTTCGTCACTGCACTCGCCATCATTTTAAATCGAAAGGAAAAGATTATTTCGATGGTTTGATAGAAAAATACACAAAAACTGAGAAGCTTTGCCTTCATAAACGAAGGAAATTTTTTAGGACTACTGATCTGAATATATGGGAAAGAGAAGGGTTTCGTTACTCCAAGATGGAAAATTTTGCAGTTATTTGAAGCCCAGTTGTTTTAGCTTTTCCGTCGTAGTAAAAGTTTTCCTGAAATATCGGTTTTCACAAAGTTAATCAGGGTTAAAGTTTTCGAAACATTTTTCAGGTGGGTGAACTTATAACATGACAGAAGAGTGTGGTTTTTCAAATATCGTTCTGCTCCCTTGTAAAATGACTGATGACTCCAAGATTTTGACAAAATACTGCTCATTTATTCTAGATTTCAAAAATGTGTTTGAATTGTTTTAATCTTGCTCTTTTTTTTAGTTGAATACCTGAAAAAACATTTGTTGTTAAAAAAGACTCTTAAAAATGGCTCACCTGAAAAATGTTTCGAAAACTTTAACCCTGATTAACTTTGTGAAAACCGATATTTCAGGAAAACTTTTACTACGACGGAAAAGCTAAAACAACTGGGCTTCAAATAACTGCAAAATTTTCCATCTTGGAGTAACGAAACCCTTCTCTTTCCCATATATTCAGATCAGTAGTCCTAAAAAATTTTCCCTTAGTTTATGAAGGCAAAGCTTCTTAGTCTTTGTGTATTATTCTACACTTAGGGTACAAAAGTATTGCAACGCTTGACCTAAAATGGCGGCCAACATAAGCCGTAGGCCCAACAACACAAAATTTACATAACAAAGCCATGGCGGCTCGGGGGCTTCGCCCAACTTGATTTAAGCGGGAAAATGTTCACAATTTCATTGACTTTCAGTTAGAATAAAAGTGAAACGATTTATTTGTTGCTTCTTGTGAAAAATATTAAAAAACTTTGAAGCAGTGCCTTCCAGAATTTGAGCGAAATATTTCAAGAGTTGTCTTGATAAAAAGCAATAAACATAACTACTTTTTTGACCGTTGATTCAAAGTTTTTTCGTTATTCAAAGCAAAATAGCTGAAACTTTTGTTCTAAGTTAAAATTTTTACTGAGAAAAGTAGTTTTCACAAATAAAACAGAGATTATTTTGTGGACAACAATTTCAGGTGAGTGACTTTCGTTTAGGCCCAAAAAGGGTACTTTTTGTAAATTTGCAAATTCTTCTCTATAAACCCAAGAATTTGCTTCAAAATTAATTTGCAATATTTTAGGATAACCACAGTTTTGAAATATGTGAATGAAATTGTCCATAAAAATTTCTGAAGACCCCTTCAAGTGCAAAGTTTATTTTCGCATCAAAACAACAAATTCAAAAGTTACTCACCTAAAATCTTTATCAATATTTCAACCCCCGAATTCTTCTCTAACTGTACACTTTGAGCGAAAATTTAAATCGCAATTACAGGTTTGAACTATTTTGTCTCGAAAAACCACGAAACTTTGTAGCAAAAGTCACAATAAGTGGTTCATACATCGCTGTTTTTCAAGACAACCCTTGAAATATTTTCGAGAAAATTTGGAAGGCAATGCTTCAAGGTTTTTGACTACTTTTTATCCCAAATGCAAAATAAATCGTTTAACTTTTATTCTAACTGAAAGTCAATGAAATTGTGAACATTTTCCCGCTTAAATCAAGTTGGGCGAAGCCCCCGAGCCGCCATGGCTTTGTTATGTAAATTTTGTGTTGTTGGGCCTACGGCTTATGTTGGCCGCCATTTTAGGTCAAGCGTTGCAATACTTTTGTACCCTAAGTGTATTAAACCATCGAAATAATCTTCTCCTTTCGATTTAAAATGATGGCGAGTGCAGTGACGAACATTTTCCCGCCGAAACTTAGCAAGATAATGGCCGCATGACCTCTGACTTTTAAAATGAAAATATTTTGGATTAGGCCCTTGGCCGCTGCTGGCGGCCATTTTTAAGCGACCGTTTCCAAACTTTTCGAACGGTAGTGTAAATTAAAGCATAAACATAAATATTCTATCCTCACAATGGATTCAAATGCTGAGCTGTCAATTAAATATAATTTGATAGTTAATAAAATTCATGAATTATGTCAGTAAAAAGCTTTGCAAGTTTATTTTTTTTTTCTTCCCCAGAATTGCTATTTTGTTGTTTTCTTTTCAACTGGCGTGTCCCATGTAACATTTTTATCATCACTCTATCATCTCTAAAATGCAAGTTTAAAAATAATTGAAAGCAACAGCCATTAATATAGTATCAATAAATGGACTTAATTTAAAGAGCATTCTTATTGCTAATGCTATGCCCCTGATATAAAATTTTACTTCTTTACTTACAAAATTTCAGTGCTGAAAATTAGATAAAAACTGTCTTTTATTGTTGATTATTAATATTTGTACCATCTATCTTCACAAAAAAGAACAAAATATGCCATATCATTTATTAAGCCCCCACTGTCTCTAATAATCACCCTGTCATATAAGTCCCCCCTCAGAGAGTTTGACAATGAAAAGGTGCTAAATAGAGCTTTTACGGTAAGTATTATGTTTAAAATCTTCAAAAGGTTTATAGTATTCAAATTCATTTAAATACCTGAAGTCTTTTTCCAGTTTTTGGCCCTCCATATTCGTCAGCACAAATCTTCTTTCTTTGCTAATTTTGTATTTTATCGCAACTAATTTTTTAAGTTTTCCCAACGAATAATTCTCCTTCACCTCAATCTCCTAGAAAATGAAATATATTAATATAATGCTCTATCCTTTCCTACAATGTTTATTCCAATAAAGAACTGCAGCTGCTTACCATTTCATTTTCCTCAAAGGAAACAACAATTTTTCTAGTAGTAGACATATCTATGGAAAGAAATTTCTTATTTTATAAATTGTTGGTACCTACTTTTTAATCACCAAAATATGAATGAAAGTTATGACATGTTAGGATGTTACTTAATAACAGTTTAGCTTCAAATGGGAGGCAGCAAAATATATGTATAAGCGGAAGACATAGACAATGGCAAAACTTCGAAAAAGATACCTAATTACAAGTTTTTTTTATAAGAAACCTGGCTCGGGGCCTAGTTGTAAAAGTTTCTTAATTTTTGGCCCAATTTTAGTTTAAAAGTTTCCTGACAGTTTCTTAATTTAATGGAAAAAATTGCAGTAACAACAATAAAGAAAACGTGCATATAGGAAGCAAATTATTAATATTCTTGTGTTACAAAAAATTAGCCATGCTGGGTGCAAGAAATAGCACGGAAATGCTTGAGAATTGATAACTACGTGCAGAAATGTTGGAAAAATTTACAGAGAAATTTCTTAACTCCTTCCTCCTAGTTCTAAAATTTCTTATCTTTTGGGGTGTCGAGTTCTAGGATTCTTATAAACCGGTTTCTTATAAACAAAAGGTGTAAAATAATTAGGGTATGGGACACAAGTGTTGAATAATTAATTAGAACTACAAAAGCAATACGAAAAAATGATTTCATACACTATTACCAGCTGTAATATAAGAAATATAAGGCAACTTACCTTCAATTTTCGAAAAACAACGAGGAACTAAAAATTTTTACCGCACGTTGTTTCCTCACGTCACGACAGTGCAGTCAAAAAGTCGCGGGCAATTTCCTGGCCAATGATTGGTTGATAAAAGCATGCATGATAATGAATCAAAGCTCCGCAGAAAATTCATAAACAAATACACAAACCTTTACCATGGGCAAAATCAAATCATCGAATCGAAGTCAATTGAATTTCAGCAATAATAATTATTTTTCACAAAAATTGTCCCAATTTAGTCTGTTAAATGTCCTTTAAATCTATGAATAAAGATGAAATTATGAAATGTCCCGATCTGTTGTACACATCAGTCTTTCGTCCTTCACAAATCAACAAACCGATCATCCATGCCATGTAGCGCGAGAGGTTCACAAAAATCCATAAAATAATATCCATAGGATGCAGTTACTTCTCCATGTTTATAATCCATCGCTGCGTGTGAGTATTTTCAAAAATCGCGATGATGAGGCAGGTCCCAAGCTTGGCAAATACAACCGATCGCCATCATGATCGAAAATGAACAAAAAGCATGAGCAAAAATTTTAGTCAGGCCTATCTGATCTCCTCTTCAAAACTGATGATGAACTCTTCTCTTTCTGATCTTTGAATACTAAAAAATAAAAGGAGATAAGGTCGTTTATTTAAAGCAATGAATACAACTTAAATTGTGAAACGTGAAATGTTTTGCTCAAGATGGTGATCACACAAAGAAAGCACCAGCTTCTTTGGGATTGAAACATAATAACCATGCCGATTTGTTCACAAAAATATTACATTTCCACGATTGAAGAACCAAATTATTTAGCTCGATAACTATTTTACCTCTCTATCCTGTCGATGGAAACGGATTCAGATGGTTGATCCTTTCATGGCACTGACGAGCAAACAACGGAAAGGCCGAAGCTGAGCTGAGGCGCAGGCCAAGAACTAACAGTAGAACAACAACAACAACAACAACAACTGGCCATTCCAATAAAGTCGGGGAATCATGGAACAGGAACCTCCGGAATCCATCTCTTCGAAATAGCAGATAGAAAAGGACGATGTAGATGTACAAAATTATCATAAATATAATAAATTGAAATTATCATATAATGGATTCTAATTATTCGTTCTAATTATTCAGCATTTCTTTGATTCTGAGTAGTCTAAAATTGAATGGCAACCCTAATAGAAGTTAAGAATTTATAGTCCTTTATTGAAGGAAACATAACCAAGGACTGTCTCTAATTATTCAACACTTTTCTCTAATTCAAAGGCATTTTAACTCAGAAGGGGGCGAATACACCAATGAAAGATGAAAATGAGCAACCTCAATTCCACTAACAGTCACAATTACCACCTTCTCTCTAATTATCAGTAACCTCTCTCTAATTATTGGACATTTTCCTTCCTCCAATGGGTGTAATTGCACCCCTGTAAAAAAATTTTGCCATACCTACCTTCTAGGCAACATTTCTCACACTGCTCTCTAATTATTTGCAAACTCTCTCTAATTGCGGAGATTTGTCCCAAAAAATGGGTGCAAATGAACCCCTTCCCATTTGGACGACGAACATCAGTCCCGCTCTCCATTACAGTAGCCAGCTTGTCTCTAATTATCAGTAGTGTCTCTCCAATTATCGCAAGGTTTTCCACTCTCCGAGGGGGTAATTGCACCCTTCGGTAACCCCCAAGTGACCACAAGGGCATCCTATACATAGCCCTAATACATCTCTCTAATTAAAACCGCCTTCTCTCTAAGAGACCTGTCCCTCTCTAATTCCAGCACATGTTACCCTTTTTTGCCCCATTGCGCTGAATGTATTAACGGAATACCACTATAGGGGGTTTTGGGCACTTTCAATGGTCATGCACTACCACGTGACACTGCATTCTCCAACCTATTCCAAACGTAAACAAAGTACCTGGCTGCAATGGGCCTAAATTCCATGTTTCAACTTTGCACCCCTCTAGCGGACATCATTCAATATCTATCGTTACCAAATTTGCACCAAAATGTTCCCAAACTGTCCCTCTCCAAAGTCCTGGAAGAAAATCTGGGGTACCCGCCCTGCTAAGGGGCGAAAATTTTAGAAAAACAACAGGGTGTCTGCCGAATTCGCAGTTTTTTCCCATTTTCGTTACCATGGCAACGTGGTATTGCACTTTCCAACACCCCAAAATTTAAGTTACCCCGAGACACACCCATCACCATTTACCCCCTCAAGATCAGCCATGTAGTTTCCGAGCTACGGCCATTTGAAAAAGTGCCAAAATTTTGGAACTTTTGTCCCACTTTTGGACCACGATAAAGGTGGTTACCGATTTCCAATTTTGAAAAAAATGAATCCAGCACGTTCCCAGACCACCAGTCTCTATTTGCCCGGTTCAGAATTTTTGGTACCACCCAGCATCTCCCCTCCAGCCCCCAAAACGTCAAAGGTTGTCAAAAACGGCAACTTTGCCCCCATTTTTGGCCCACTTGGCAACCCCAAAAAAATTTTTGACCCACATAGCCAGAGGGGCGTCGTCGAGATCTCCTGAAATCAGTTTTCAGATCGGCCCTACCCCATTCGTGTCCAAAGTTATTTAGGTCCAAAGTTGCCATTAAGAATACAGGAAATTGTCTGGTTTTACCCCAAAATTGGGGGTTATCTGGCGCATGCGCGATGGGATCCATTCGAAACCAACACGGTTGGATGGGCATATGGCACATTTATGGGGTACCCGTTGGTCCCGCCAAAATCCGCAGGCGTCCTCGATACTTTAGAAAATTCGCTGCGCGCCGCTTTGTCCTAAAAAAAACTTCCCCTGATCATATAGATACCTACCTAAGCCATTCATTTGAAAAAATACAAATGGCCCATAATTACTACCAAAGGGAGATTTGACATGTGCTAGACGAACCAGATTTATGTCATACCAATATTAATAAGTAACGCGGCGGGCATAACAGCAACACAACATCTTTACTGACTGAGATTGAAACGATGAAGCCATGAAATGATAAACAGAAATGAGGCCACACACTGAAACGAGGCGACACGACGTAGTAATCAGTTCTCAAGCATTTCCGTGCGATTTCTCGCACCCAGCATGGCCAATTCTTTGTAATACAAGAATATTAGTAATTTGCTTGCTTTATTCGCGTTTTTTATTGTTTTTACTGCAATTTATTTGCATTAAATTAAGAAACTGTTAAGAAACTTTTAGAACTAAAATTGGGGCAAAAGTTAAGAAACTTTTAGAACTAGGCCCCGACCTAGGTTTCTTATAAAAAAAAACGTGTAGTTTGCAAGTAGTCAAAGTATGAGTACAAATTGGATTGGTAGTGTTAAAAGTAGCTATAATGGATAACACAGGTTTTTCTTGTACACACTTTTTTTTTTATAAGAATACAGTCTATAAGAATATTCAGGCTCAAAATTGCTGAAATTTAAGAATTATTTAGGAATAATCTGAGGCTCAAGCTTGAAGAGGATCATTTCTATTTCTCTGCATTTTTTACTGTGTACAATAAGTGTGATTGTCAGGCAACTGTATTAGTTTTGAAATGCATACATCCTGTCTGACTCTTTGATACAGTAACTCTTTTTATTAATGTCAGCCATCCATCTATGGCACCATGAGAATTTCTGTTCAAAAGTGGAAATAGCTATATGAAGCCAATTTACAACATTGATGATTAAGTATAATTTAAGAATATTTTCAGGCTCAAAATCGAATAAGCTTAAGAATAATCGAGGCTCGGCAAAAAATAAGGTATTCTTATAAAAAAAAAGTGTGTATTTGGAATACGAATACCTTTTGGATTTTGATTCTAAATACTTTTTGTCACTCTTAATGATGTTAATTAAACGTATGGACTGATAAAAGTATTTTTAATTTCAATTACATACCCTAGCTGAGTATGATGATGATGATGATGATGATGATATGATGATGATGATGATGATGATGATGATGATGATGATGATGATGATGATGATGAACCTGATTTCTCAAGTTCTCCTCTATTACAAAAAGTAATTCTCTTCGGAGTACTACCGTATATGTTTAATAAACTTTTATGATGATGATGATGATAATGATGATGATGAACCTGATTTCTCAAACTTCTCTTCGATTACAAAAGTAATTCCCTTTAATGTCACTTTGTAACTGTATAAACCAAACTAAGATCAAATCAAATCCACAAACTGCGCTAGAATACATTAAATTTGATGGTGTTAATAAATGTACTAACTAACATAGCGACGTTGGACATGTGCTGGACGGACCATATTTATAACATACAACGCCGCAAGCATAACAGCGAGCGACAACATTAACAAGTAAACAAGAAATGGATGAATAAATTTACAGTAAGAAAATAGCTAAGATACTGAATGAATGACATCAGGAGATGATAAGACCATAAATAGAAACGAGACTGCATACGAACGAGACGACACTAAACCGAGAACGCGAAGCAAAAATGTAACCGTATTACGTTTTTTTTATGAATAAGGCATCAAGGCGAAAATGGCCTCTAACCTGAAAAAAATTATAGTGTTTAATACAAAATATCTAAAAAAAAACTAAACTACCGGCACTAAATACATAATAAAGTACAAAAATGACACGCAAAGAGAAGCCTTGGACTATTTAAATACGGAAAATACATCTAAAATGGAAGGAAAAACAAAGGAACTGGCAACCATGCGAAAGTTGTTCTTAAGGTTGGAAATTCGCTTTTATTTTAAAGCATTTGGGTAAATACGAAGATAACATGTTGAGGTATTCATCATCTTCTTGACTAAGCAACCAAAGAAACAGTGGCGTAGCGGAGGTATGCGGGGCCCTTAGTAAAGAAAGGGGACTGGGGCCCCTTGTTCCTCCGTCTAATTAAAGGGACTAAGGAACTGAAAATATGTACCTATAGAAGATTTTCGGACACTTGTATTTCCGTTACTTTTAGTTTGCCAGATTACACTCCTTGAAATCGTTAAAGAAGGCCATATGTTCCTCATGATTCAGCAAATTAGCAAAAAAGTATGTAACCACAGTACGTACCTAAAACATACAGTACCTGTACAAAAGACAGTTTCATAGGCATATTGTTATAACTTTTAGGTCTTACAAGCAGTTTCTTACAAGAAAATACATTTCATCTTAAAAATGATGACTTCATTCTGACCTAATTTTAAGGTTGGGGGCCCCCTCTTGATCCCCAATCAGCGGGGGCCCTTAGAGGTACGCCCTAAAGGTATCCACCGTCGGCTACGCCACTGCAAAGAAACCTATTATAAGTACTCACGTGTCCATTACAATGACGATGACGACGATGATGATTATGACGATTATCATAATATGATGACTTTGATGAGGTGATGGTGTTGATTCGTTATTATTATTATTATTATTATGATTATGTTGGTTCCGGTCTTGTGATTATGATGTTTCTGAGGAGGAGAATCTTCATAATCATCATCAGGAGGACAATCTTATAGCAACTATGTTCATGTAGAAACAGGAACCAACATCCCACTCGCAAATTGAAGGTTTGTGCATTACGCATCTGGAAACAACAATTTCATATATAAAGATCTCATCTTTGAAACGGTCGTTATCATTGTTCGTTTGTTGTTCACAGTAAACTATGAATTCTGCACGTGTACTGATTTACCTTTCTTGTTTTATTCTCCTCTCACACAAAGTTTGCGCACAACCAGGTTAGTAATCAATTAATACGTCAAATTTTTTAATTTTTTGATCGAGGGGCATTTCACTGCTCGGAATTAGAGATTGTTTCAAAGATCGTTTTAAGGCCTCAAAAGGTTTTAAAGATCGTTAAAAATAGGGCCTACATCTATGCCTTGTTTTTCTTATGAATGTTGTTTTTTCAACAGAACGTGTAAATAACAAATAATAATAAAGGCTTTACTAAATGACATACAACGCAATGGATGCGAAAAACCCTGCCTACGTATCAGAAATCACCCTCAACAAAAAACTGGCCTAATTTTGCGATAAATCGACCGATGAAACATACAGCCCTTTTCAGTATAACAAGTCAGTTTTAGTAATAAGAAAAATACCTATAGACTCCCCTCACATTTAAGAGGAAAAGAACAAGCACCAAAATTCTTTTTATATGCTGGACACGAATGCTCCTATGTTGTTTGGGGTGACATTTAGAAAACTGTATGAAGTTCTCTTCGAGGTTCTTTACTTTGTGGGTGTTTCGTACTAGGCTTCTTATAAACCAGTTTCTTGTAAAAAATCATTTCCGATTCAAGCAATCTGACTATAAATTCTGTTTTATGAAAGAAAACTAGCAATTGCAGCTCGTGTCTGAGGCAGGCTTATACGCTAAGCGCTTGTGTATTTTCTGTTTTACTCCTGACATGATTCTGAAGTTAGGCAAAATTTTCTTTCAGGTCTGACTATTGAAGAATTTATCGCTATTTTAGAGGAAAGTAAAATTATAAAGACAGAAGTGAAAACATACCTCAAGTCTGAGCACACACAGCTGCAGGAGTCAGAAAAATGGAGAATGAAACTCAGTATTGCAATTGCAAACGTTTCCGCTGTTCTTGCATTGTTTCATGTAGCAATCAATTCGCTAAGTCTTTCGGATGTTGAAAAACAAGAGATAAAGGCTAAAATAGAGGGCCTTAAAGGAAAATTGGCATCATTGATGGACAGGATTGTCGCCAGATGCGAAATCGAAACAGAAGAAGCAAAATACAAAGCACCAGAGATCAGGAATGGGGCAAGAGGAAGGCCCCAAAAATTCATATCAAGGAACACATTGGAGCACTTTCTTGATTTAGGATTCAGCGTCCCATCGATCGCAAGTATTCTTGGTATGTAGGTTTCAAAATGCAAATCATGAATAAATAATCAATACTTTTCACAATTTCTCAGAGATATTGTGCAATTTAAAAGACCACAACCATTTTCATTGCGAAATTTATTTATCATTCTTATTGGTGTGTCGCTCAAGGCATGATGGCAAGAGTTGCTATTCACCTTTACCAGCAAGCTTTTTAACACCACCAAACAAGGCATGAAAAATGACCCTTTCACCACGCTGGGCTAGGGTAATAAGAGTTTGCTTTTACATTATGATATAGGATACATTCTTAATATAAGAAGGTAAAATAGCCGAGATCAAAGAGAAATGTAACGCATACTACAAAGAGAGATGGAACATAAGGTAAGCTGTGAGAAAATGTGAAATACAGGAAAATGTAATGGCCGTTTAAAAGACTTGCTACTTGCAAGTGTTGCAGCAAACATTTAGCCAGTAGACCTTTTCAAAAAGGTCTGGTTCGGCGCAAAATTTTTCTGGATAATGGTAGGCAACTTGAGTAATGCACCAAATCTTTTTCAAATTCACAATAAATTCAAAATTTTTTTTTAAAATTAAAATTGAAAAAAGGAACTTTGACGTGGCTATTGATAATTAGCCGAAATCAATGCTTCTTGGCAACATGATAGCTATCGTAGTATTTTGTGAAAAATATAGGAAAAGTGGCCATCCACATCACTTTGCCTCGCTTAATCTAAACTGTGCGTATGTAAGGCTATCCTTGTTGTCTTGTTTCATCTTTGAAAATGTCATCTTTTTCGTACAGGTGTCAGCAAAGAAACCATCAAAAGAAGAAAAAAAACATACGATCTTTCCTTTCCAAAAGATGTTGTTATAACAGACGAGATTTTAGACAATGCTGTATGTGAGATTTGGCATTCAAATCCTTTTCTCGGCGTGATTATGCTGGAAGGAAAACTAAGAGCAAAGGGCATCTGGGTTACGAGAAAGAGGATAAGATCTTCTATGATAAGAATGGCTGATCATTCAAGATCATTAAATCCCCGAAGACAGATTTTCCGCCGACGTTATGCTGTGCAGGCACCAATGTGCGTTTGGCATATCGATGGTAACCATAAACTCGCAAAGTACGTTGATCTTATTTATGAAATCGTGTTCATATTAGCTAAATGGGATTTTAACCAAGCTAACCAATCTGTTAATTACTATTATTATTATTTTCGTTGCTAAAGGGCAAATTTCATGTTTCCTGTCGTCCAGTTAGGCATTGTTTGATTGTTCGTGATGATGCATTGCAAAAGTATTGTTTGTCTATTGTAATCTATTGTAATGTAATAAATGAATTGTTCTTCTGTCTCCCTCATTAATCGATTGTCCTTTTGTCCATGTCGATCGAGTTCAATTTTCAGTATGAGAGAGGAATGGCGGAGAGCTTCTTCATCGTCTAGCATTAGTCTTGCCCCTTCTTACTTCTTGGCTGTAAGGTATTAGGTACTTCAAAAAAGTAAAATAATAGCCTAGCCTTCAATACCATACACAGTTTGCAAAGCATCGCTTAAGCTGCAGATGCTTGGATAGGATTGCATTCAACAAATCATCGCTCAGGAATAAAAGATTCTGATGACGATGACTGCCTTACGGATTATATAGCTTTCGGTTGGCCTAACAGATTTCTTCTTCGAATTGATGGCGATGAGAATCGGGGAGAATCGTTTACAAAGATGATCCCACAAGGACTGCGAATCGTTAACAAAACGTTGGCCTAGAACTCCTTAGTAAAACTATTTTAGGGTTTTTCAGTGCTGGAGGAAAAGAATTGCCTTTCAGCCCTGTGTTTCCTTTCTGTAATTTTGTATCTTTCAATCTCTTTCTTAGGCATTTTGCATATCCTTTTATTTTGCAGTATAAAAGAAAACGTCAATATTCAGTAATAGCACAAAATTATATTACATATTGTCATACTGTAGTTTTGGCTAGGTCTAAAAGGGGAACGGGGATTGGGAAATGGGGAATGGGAAAACATAGGAACGACGATTGTGATGTAGCTAGCTACAAGATAATCTATTGCTTTTTCTTCAAGAATTGCTGGAATCGTTATTCATGGCTGCATAGATGGCTACTCAAGACGGGTTATCTACTTGCATGCAACTGATAACAACAGCTCCGATACAGTGGCAAACTTGTTTCTATCAGCTACTAGCAGGTTTGGATGGCCTTCAAGGATAAGAACTGACGCTGGTGGAGAGAACTCCGAAATCGGACAGCTTATTAGCAACAAGTGGGGAGGCTCCCATCAAGCCCACCTGATAGGTAAATCTGTCCACAATCAGAGAATCGAAAGACTATGGGTAGATGTGCGACACTGTGTCACGCAACCCTTTTTAGACAAATTTGATGACCTTGTTTTATCTGAAGATTATTCCCCAGAAGATCTTAAACAACGACATTGCTTGAGATTAATATTCCTGCCCGTTCTTCAATACCGTATCGAGAGTTTTATTGAACAGTGGAACTGCCACAAGCTTTCAAGTGCACGCCAACGTACCCCAAACCAACTATGGGCTGAAGGGATCTTTAAAAATTTCAACACCAACACAGTGCATGAATATTTTGAAACTCAGCGCGACCCAAGGGATCCGATCTCAGTTGATCAATTCTACGCAGTTGATATGGAGTCCGTTGATGAGTTTGAACCAAATGACAGTTTTTCATCAGAAAGTATAGACATCGAAACACAGCCTTTTTCAGCAGCACAAATTCACGTCATAAAGCAGATAGTTGATGCTACTTGTTCGTTAGAAATAGCAAGCTCTAAGTTTCGTCAAGTGAAAACTATGCTTGGAATATGAGAGACATGTTTGAATACTATTTCAATTTCTCTATCTTATAAACTACAGCACACGCATTGTTTGATTACACGTTATTTTTCACAAGAATCACAAGAATACCCTTCATGAAACACTCCAGTACTGTGAAATTTTTAGATAGGGAACTTTTCAACACAGCGTACCTCTTTTTTGTGGGAGCCATCATCCTCGTTATCAACCGATTTGTCCGAAATAGTGTGTTCCGGGAAAGGGCTAAACCGCAGGCTACACGGCGTCTTTTTTTCTTACAAGAACAACCTTTATAAGAAACACCAGGCTGAAATTTGGGTCGAAATTTATTGCTATCTTTTTGAGATACACACAAGAAAAGTTCACAGGTGTGAAGCCCTTGCTGAAAACGCATTTTAAACATGCATCTTTCGAGAAGGGTAGCGGGTGAAATATTGGTGAAAAATCAAAAATAAGAAACAGGCAGGCTGAAATCGAAGCTAAGTGCTCTTATGAGAAAAAAAGCAAGTAAACAGTGGCAGCCAGGTGGCAGGCTTCACTTATTCTTCCCCTACAATTGACCGAGTTGACAAAGTGGCCGAACACGACGTGATTACTGTTATGGTGTACTATATTTAATTAGCTTAGATTTTGGTTGTACATATCTTTTTAGCGAGCTTTCTCTCTGTGTGTGCTTCTCACTAATCAAGTTTAAAACTACATAGGACTTTACTGAAACGCAGAAAAAAGAACAAGTAGAATCGATAACATTCAATTCAATTCAATTCAAATTTCATCAACCATTTAAGGTCCTAGTAACATTATATACATACTACTACTAATAATAGTGTATCTATTGTTACAATATAAGTAAAAGAAACTAGAATAAAACTATCATAATAAAAAAAGAAAAAGAAAAAATCGATAAGTGAAAATAGAAATGTCAGCAGAATTATCGTCAGAAAATATCGGAGAGCCAAACAAAACTGACCCTTCGACTCAACCCTGATTTCTTGAAGCAAATCTACTTAAATCTCGATAGTGTTTCCAAAAAAAAAACGAGTTGTTTTAAGAAAGTGTCCATCATCAGTTCGATGGACAGTGAAGTGTCTATGCTTAATTACATGTTTACGTCAAATGTTTATATGTTTAATTTAACACTTCTGAGTAAATATGATACACCTTTTTTTTATAAGAAACCGGTTTGTAAGGAACTTAGAACTAGATTTACCTTGACGCCCGCGATGCGGGCGAGATTTTTACCTTGACACCCGCGATGCGGGTGTGATTTTTTACCTTGACACCCGCAATTCCAGCACTAAAAGTACCAGATTAGCCTTGGAAAGACAAGATTCTTTCTTCCAACATTTCGTCTCTAGCACTACAGTCACGTGACCTCCAGTGTGTAGGATTATGTGATGTGATGTCTCAAAAAATTATGAACTTTCGCTAGAGTCCGGGGAGGTTGTGGGATGGAGGACTAACCTCCCCGGACTCTAGCGAAAGTTCATAATCTCGCCCGCATCGCGGGCGTCAAGGTAAAAAGCTAGTCTGCTATTTATTGGGAAGACCTCTTAGGGCCAAAATAGGTATAAACCCATGTCTTAAAACCAACGAACAAATATAAGTAAATTGAGAAAAAATATCTTATATACAAATGTTTGTTTTCGTTCAGAAAATGAAAATATCTGCTGGGAGTTTGGAAGAAGTTTTTTATGCCGGGTGCATTAGTAGATAAGCTCAAACACCACGTCAAGGAGCACCCTTTGTTTGAGTTTTCCATTTTTTCTGAACAGCTTTTGAGGAATTTTTCCATAAAAATTCTACCGTTCCCGAGAAAGGAAAGACATATTCCCATAGGCATGATCGGAGAATATGCAAAACCAAAACTCGTTGCCTACATGAAGTACCATGGCATGCTCATGCAAGGGGGAGCTGCTGCAATGTGATATTGCGGGATCTCACTGAAGTGTGAGATCTGGTTCCCCTTTGGCCATGTGGGTGGCCTGGGCCAGGTTAGTGCACTGCGACATACAATTGAAACATGTATGTGTTTGATTGTGTGATCTCGCTGTGGCACAAATGTGTGCTGCTACTCACTGTGGCACAAATGTGTGCTGCTTGTGATGAGGTGGGAGATCACTGGGCACTGGTTTGGCGCTGGGATGAGCATGGCTGTAGTTGCTTAAGTGATTAAGCGAGTACTTCATGATAGACGATGTTCTTTGTGATGTTGTCTTGTGATGTGAAAACCTTTAGGCCATTGAACGACTTAGCTCTTGACATTGCAACATAAAGCTGTCCATGACTGAAGACTGGTTGGGGTAGGTAAACACCAACATGACTCAATGACTGGCCTTGTGCTTTGTTGATGGTGAGACAATATGCCAATCGGACTGGAAACTGCAGTCGTGCAATGTTGACTGGCAGTGTGTTGTCCTGTGAAGTCACAGTGACTTTTGGTATCATGACATATTGTCCTCTGTATTCTTTGGAAATGATTTCTGCACAAATGAGGTGATTTCTGAGGTCACGAACAATGAGTCGTGTGCCATTGCAAAGTCCTTTCTTTGGATTGATGTTCCTCAGCAAAATTATTGTTGCTCCAAGCTAAAAAAAATTGAATAATAAACTTTAGGAAACAAAGCATAAAAATGTGGGAGAAAATGGAAGATTGAATATGCAGCAAAGTATATGATAAATAAGTGTGAGCATACCTTCAGTTCGAGGTTGTGTAATGGCATTCCACTTGGAGTCTGTGCATTGAGGAATTCTATTGGATACGCTGCTGCTTCATTGGGGTCATCTGTAACCACTCTGTCTGTGCTCAGATATGTGCGGCTATCTGTGTCCAGCTGCTGCAGTACCAGAGAGTTGATCTGATGTGAGAACTCATTCTTTGGAGTAAGACAGCAACGTTCTGACATGGTTTCAGGGTCAACCATGAGATTTGGTTCACCTGGTTGTGTTGGTGGGTACACAGACTGAAGCATGTCTTCAAGTGATGGTACCACAATGTTATAAGGAAGAGTGACTTGATCTTGTTCATCCTGTGGTTCTTCACCATTTCCTATTCTTAGCAACCAGTCTGCAAACTGTCGGTATGTGTTGTCCCGAAAAGCTCGCATGTTGGTTACAAGTTGAAATTGGTGGAAATGTCTCCACAGATGTGATGTCTTCAGACACTCTTGAACAATTTGTTCTCTGCCTGCTCTTAAAACTACAGGAAGTACCTGCCTGAAGTCACCTCCCAATAGTATGTACTTACCACCAAATGGTGTATTGATTTGTGTTATATCTCGAAGAGAATGTCAACAACATTTAATGCTTTTGCAGGGATCATGGATGCCTCATCCCATATGAAAACTGTCGTTTCTAAGAGCTTGCGTGCTCTTGCGCTTTGGCGCTTTATATTGCAAGTAGATTGTGGCAATAAGGGAATAGGTATTTGAAAAGTTGAGTGTGCTGTAGCACCATTGATAAGTAGTGTGCTAGCTATGCCTGAGTAAGCTACACAAATAACTTTGATACCTAATGCTTGTAGATTATGTACTATGGTGTTATACAGGAAAGTCTTACCTGTTCCTGCTGGCCCATCAACAAAGAAGCAGTTTTGCTGCGAGTTGGTCTGTACTGCATCCATGACTGTGTCATAGATGTGGCCTTGCTCATTATTCAAATTTGCATGCATTTCTTGACCAAGTCGCTGCTCTTCTTCTATATCTATGTGATGGATATCATTTTGTGGTTGCACAAAATTTTCTGGCAGCTGTGGAAGATCTGCAAAGTCTGCATCTCCTATTGATTTGCCATGAACTTTCAGGTTGGTATCAATGTCCCACAACAGAAGATGCAAATGCCTGTCTTCGAAAGTTATGGTAGGATCATTGAAATGCTGCTGATCTTGATGAATGTAATCCTCTGCCATGGCCTCCTTGAATTCATCAAAGAGTGCTCTGATATCTGATGGTGTTTGGAAGACGATCAGGGTAGCAAATAATTGCCTCATTTGATAAGGCATATTCATAAGCTGTGCTTCTTGTAAGCAAGCCCTGTGCTCTCTGTCATCTTCAAGCAGTCCCATTGCTCTTGCTGCTTCTTTAAATGTGCCATGTGTTTGACCATCCAGGGTTCTAAGGTTCTCAAATGATGCTGCACCTCTACAGTGTAGCAGAAGTAACCTTAGTGCAAACCTTTCTTGCTGCGAAGGCTGAACTTGATATATTCGACCAATTATTGATGTCGTAATACGTTGTCTTTGTTTCCATTTTTTGGTACTTTTGTCAAAAGTGTAATGTTCTGGAATTTCATGGTAAAGGTACTGACGTGCTTGCTCATCTTCTTGATTAAGCTGAAACCATGCAGTGAGTGTTGTGTTGTTGTTGACATGAAGAACTCTATCCTCTCGCCCTTCACGGAAATAGATGTTTTGCTGAAGGGGAAGGTGGATTGCAAGTCGTATGATAGTGTGACTTCTGTCATGTAACTTGAACTGCAAGATTCTGAAAACAGCTTGATGTGGTCCAACATACCTTGCATTAAGGTATTGCATGATTTCATCATGGTGGAGAGTGTTTTCTCTGATTTCCAGATGAGCACAATCATAACCTTTGTTTATGTACTTGAAAATGTACTTCACACTTGCAATTGATGTGCATATTTCAACATTCATGTGGCAGTTGAATTTCATCAACAGCTGTGGATTGTGTGGTACAACCCAGGAATCATTCACTCTGTGGTTACGTAGTTCTGCTGTGTGCTGTCCACGTCTTCTGTAGAGTGGGTAGCCATTGACATTGAAGTTAGTTTCCTGGTTGATAGCTTTTGGGAAATCTTTCTTGCACTTCCCATTAACCATACAAACACATGTTGGATTGAGTTCCCCGCAAGGACCATGAATCATGTGCTTCTTGACCAGCTGATGTAGTTGTGGGTTCACTCGTGCATCCGGTATTTCAGCTGATACCAGTCTGTCCACATCTGCTGCTGTGCGAGGTTTGTCTTTATCTTCAAGAAATAGCAGAATGTGTGCATGTGGTAAACCACGTTTCTGAAACTCTATTGTATAGACATAAGCCTTGACACGGCCTAGTACATGTCGTTCCAGAAGATCTTTGAGTAGCTCCTTGAGTTTGAGTTCAAAAACTCTTGTAACTATGTCTGTTGTTGATTGGGATAGATGTTTTCAATTACTTCAGGCCACCTAGGATTTGCTGTCATGGTGAGAAACACATCTGGTTTGCCATACTTTCTCACAATGGTCATTGCATCTTGGTAATTTTGGAACATGTATCGCTCACTACCTTTGAAGGATGATGGTAGGATGACTACACGGCCAACATTTGCATTGTTTTCTGCTGCCCGTGTCTGAACATGATCCATGAGCCCTTGGTATGATTCTACTCGCAACTCTGCTTGGTGTTGTCTGATGTAGGAAAGCTCGTTACCCTCTATTTTCGTGTATGCATCCACTAAGTATTGTTGGAAAAGAAGACTGGCACGATGAATTGTGGAGAATTCCTCTCTAAATGCAAGCCTGTATGCATAGAATTCATTCAAACTTAGCCGGTTTCTTCTGTTACGAACTGGATGCTGCTGTTGTTGTTGGCGGTTTCGTATTTGGAGGTCTATATGCCAACCAAATTCTCCATGGAAGAACAGTAAAGGGTATGTCATTGGATCTGCATTTGGTGATGTTGCTTGTATATGTATTGTATTGTTATCAGCAGTTGGATATATGACAATATCCCTGTCTGCTGGATTTGGGGGTGCTCCATCATCACCAACATAAACTGCAGCAACTTCTCTTGCTACTGGATCATCATAACGACGATCTTGGTGTGGACGTCTTGCCATTATCATGCGCACTGGTGGAACTGGCTGGTTGTTTGCTGCAGCATTGTTCCTTTCTCTTTCAAGAATTTGGCCCATATTTCTGAACTCTGCAGCAAATGGATTTACTGCTGTGAGCTCATTTTGAAGCATATGCAAGATTTCATATTGAAGATTGATATTCTCTGGATTAGCAATCCGCTCCATCAAGGCTTGATTAGAGTCCAGGATGTACAGTTGGCAATACTCTCGTCTTTGTCCTTCTGGTGGGTCAGCTTGACTTGTCAAGTGGTATGCTTGGCCATGAATTGTGATGACTTTTGGTCCCCTACCAGGGTGACGATCGATTGGAGCATTCCAAGATGCCATTGCAAGCACAGAATTATATTTAAGGATGTTGTCCTTGAAATGATTTGAATATGGAGAAAGACCTTCATAGAGCTCTATAATGGCATGTGATGGTGGCTGTATTCTTGGAAGTGAAACTTTCCCACCAAAACAGCATTTGTTGTATTTGTGTGAAGTATTTTTTTCTTCTGGAAAATATAGAGCTAGACAATGTTCGCAAATATTATCCATTTTGCCAAGAACATATGGGGTTGGATTATCTTGAGCTGGTTGCTGTTCAGGTTGAGCATCTTGGTTGTTTACTTGCATTGGCTGAACCTCTTGATGTTGCTGATGAATATCTTGCTGGGCTGCATAATTTTGTTGTTGGATTCTGCTGTCGTCTGCGTGGCAAGTTGATTCTTGTAAGTCATATTTTTCCTGTAACTGCTGTTTAAAACAAAATTATAAATGTAAGGATGACAATATTGGACTGCCAGATGATAGAAAATATGTTCAATTGACAGCACTGCTTTCTTTACATTGCAATAAACTAATATCTTTCCTTTAGAAAATTTGCAATTGTTATGTAGAAAAGAAATTACAAATCTTAGGATGACAAAATTTTGAAAACTGACAGATTTATTATCTCTTCTTCACAAAAGGCCAAAATGGTTGTCAAAACGAATTATTCCCCCTACAAATGTTGGACTCTTTCTAAACATCAATTAGAAGCGAAATACACTACCGTTCGAAAAGTTTGGAAAGGTCGCTTAAAAATGGCCGCCATCAGCGGCCAAGGGCCTAATCCAAGAAATTTTCATTTTAAAAGTCAGAGGTCATGCAGCCATTATCTTGCTAAGTTTCGGCGGGAAAATATTCGTCACTGCACTCGCCATCATTTTAAATCGAAAGGAGAAGATTATTTCGATGGTATAATAGAAAAATACACAAAAACTGAGAAGCTTTGCCTTCAAAAACCAAGGAAAAGATTTTTAGGACTACTGATCTGAAATTATGGGAAAGAGAGGGGTTTTGTTACTCCAAGATGGAAAATTTTGCAGTTATTTGAAGCCCAGTTGTTTCAGCTTTTCCGTTGTAGTAAAAGTTTTCCTGAAATATCGATTTTTACAAAGTTAATCAGGGATAAAATTTTCTAAACATTTTTCAGGTGAGTGAACTTATAACATGACAGAAGAGTGTGGTTTTTCAAATATCGTTCTGCCCTCTTGTAAAATGACTGATGACTCTAAAATTTTGATAAAGTACTGCTCATTTATTCTAGTTTTCGAATATGTGTTTGAATTGTTTTGATCTTGCCTCTTTTTTAGTCTAATACCTGACAAAACATTTGTTGTTGAAAAAGACCCTTTAAAAATGGCTCACCTGAAAAATGTTTTGAAAACTTTAACCCTGATTAACTTTGTAAAAATCGATATTTCAGGAAAACTTTTACTACAACGGAAAAGCTAAAACAACTGGGCTTCAAATAACTGCAAAATTTTCCATCTTGGAGTAACGAAACCCCTCTCTTTCCCATAATTTCAGATCAGTAGTCCTAAAAATCTTTTCCTTGGTTTTTGAAGGCAAAGCTTCTCAGTTTTTGTGTATTTTTCTATTATAGCTACACTCAAAAAAATAAGGGTGCTTGACAGGGTTTTTCAAATCGGCAAGGGTTTTTCGCACAGCTAGGGTTTTTTAAAAAACCTTTTTAGACGTCATTCTTTAATGGGGTTTTTCAAAGGGTTGTTTGAGATCTTAAGGGGTTTTTAAGACAGTGAAAAAACCCTATCGGGTTTTTTTGCTGGAATTCGTTAACTTTCTCAAAGGGTTTTTCACCCAGAGTGAAATTCGAAAAGGGTTTTTCAGCGTTAAGATTTTGCATAATATCTCACAAAGTTTATTTTAAAATTATCTTCAGATTAATATAAATATGAAGAAAACTTGAAAAGATATCAGATGATTGCGAATTAGGTTGCAAATTTGAAATTTTGGCTTCAAAAAACCGATATTTTATTTGCACAATTTGGAGTTCCCTCGCTTTTTGCAATGGTCAAAGTCACGTGACAAGCTTCAAGATAACGAATCTGCGGCCTTGTGAAGTTCTTTTCAAACTTTTCATCTTCAAGAAGAAGTCGAAAGCAAACAGCAAGCCTTCAGGTATGTATCTATTGTTATTTGAAACGAATACCATCAGTATCTTGTTAAAAACTAATTTCTTAAAAATCTGCGTTTGCTTGGCGATATTTTGGGATTAAACAAAATTTCCTAGCTAGTTAATTCTTCATCACTTTCCTTCAAATTTATTTAACCGCCAAAATCAAAAGCAAAGTTTATCATTTTGACGGAAGGATAGGTTTCAAGGAAAGGGTTGCATTGGAACCTTAAATAATTAATTAAATAGATTAGACATGTAAGCTTTATTTCCCAATGATGTTGTGTTTCAAATTCAAACAACTTATCTATCTACTTCATCGTCGTTCTTACTACGTCGAATGCTGTGTGCTTCACAACTTCTAAGCCTTCGGCCTTCAGTATTTTTACTGTTAGTTAGATGGACTACTTATTCAATGGATTCAAACAGGAAAGCGCCAATTTTAAAAACCTATAAAGTTAATCTCTCCTGGGTCATTTTTTTACTCATTTGACTATAAATATGGATTAAGCAACATTAATATATAGACACACTTATTTTAATAAGCAACTGGTCAATAAGCAACTAGGGCTGAGATTTTGTTAAAATTTTTGCTGAAATAGCTTTCTTTATACTGTACATCCTTGCAAACTTGTCAATTACATTGAAAAGCCAGAAAAGAGCTTAAATAAGAGGGTTTTAAGGGCTTTAAGGGGTACCCGGCATTCTGCGAGGGCTGAAATACTAGATATGTTAAGCAATTCTTGAGGGCTGGACCAAAGTCCAATTGCTTATTTAAAAAAAAAGTGTAGCCTATCTATCCTAACTTTCTTTTCCTACAAAAGGTATAGAGTAGGCATGTTACAGAAATAAATATCACTATCAGCCTTCAAGCTAGTTTTTTCGTTTGCCCAGCCTACAAGTGAAATTTTTATGACTTTTTTGATCAGGAAAAATTGTTCAAACTTCAAAGAAATAAATTCATTTTAAACTTTCTAAACCAAGAG
This sequence comes from Chrysaora quinquecirrha, assembly GCA_014526335.1. NCBI lineage: Eukaryota > Metazoa > Cnidaria > Scyphozoa > Semaeostomeae > Pelagiidae > Chrysaora > Chrysaora quinquecirrha. The sequence goes on along the minus strand of JACTAT010000064.1, from coordinate 1,053,664 downwards.
TAAATGCTGTGTTTTTAACCCTTATCCGACCGAGGGCGTTTTTTACCCCCTTCAAAGTTTTCTTTATCCAGTGGCTAATCTGTTTTTTTTCTTGAAATTTCCTTCCAAAGTCTTTGACTTTAAATTTCTATGTATAAGCTACAAAATGGGGAAAAGAATTTACAAAGAAGCTTTCAGTTAGGGTGTGGGGGCGGGTGGTAAAAAACCAACGCTTTTACAGACAGCATGAAAGATGCCCTTGTTACCCGTACACTGTGTACTTAAGACAAAAAGGGTTACAGGCAGTCGAAAATAAGAAACAAGGAAAAGAGAGGGGAAATATGAGAAACGTGGTAATACGCTTGCTGAAAACACGCATCTCTTAGAAATTCTTTGATTTTAAAGAAAATCGCGCAGCTACGTTTTTTAAATAGTAAATGTCGCTGAATCGAGCTTTGTGAAATTTTTCGCTCTCTCCCCACTTCGTTGCTTATTTTCAACTCGCTGTGCTGTGACCCTTTAGAGACTCTGGTACCTGGGGAGTAGAATCTGGGCTGTATGACTTGGAGAGTTACAAGACTACATTAAGGTCTTAAGCTCAGTGTAAAATTCTTTGGTTCTCTGACCATGCAATCCAGGTTTGAATTATATCTGTTGTGATATGCCACACCAGGGGAGGGATTACTTCATTGTTCAATTGACTAGACGTGCCGCCCAGTTTTTTCAAACCCACTTATGCCTACCGATAAATTCTGTTTCTCGTGGTACCCATGTATAGAAAAAACAACGAAATTTTTTACCCATTTGTACCAATATTTCAAATTTTTGAACCCAATTTAACGCCAAAGGAAACTCTAAATGCGGCGAAGAGTCATTTGCGCTGAAAACTAAAACGCACTTTTTATCAGGCTTTTCAAAGCAATTCACGTCTTATTTTTTTTATATATTTTATGCCCATGTGTTAGAGATTCTTTACGGAAAACCAACCCATATGTAGGGAAATTGGCGCTGAAAAAGTTACCCATTTGGGTGGCACGACTAGTATAATGAACATTGGAAGTACCCCCCCCCCCGGGATGCCACAAGGGCACCACCAGAATGTTCGTTATGTCGGGAGTTCGTTTCACCTGGAAATATATTTGTTTGTAGAGAATTAGTTACTCCAGGGACAGGGCATTCTACAGTTCGTTGGAAATTCCTTATATCATGGTTCTGTATACAAGGATTTTGTTATTAAAAGAATGACTTACTTATGTATTTTCAATGTTTAGTCCGTATCAATCATGTAATTTCTGAGGTAAAATACAGAAGAGCTTTAATGATCATTTGTGTGCAGTGTCTTAAAAACTTGAAATATTGAACTAAAGGAGTGTTTTGCTCTTTTTCTAGGTATGCATTAGACTGGGATTGGACTGCAGTTCTAGAAGATGAGGATGTGTTTGTACTACTATCGCTGATTTTTACATGCGAGCACACATTGAGGATTTGCTAAAAGAAAATTTCGAGTATAGGATGTGACAATAATTCAGTCTTATTTTTAGAGACTCTGAACTTTAAGTATAATCAAGGCTGACGAGACTTCTTTAACTTGAAGAAATGACTTCAACGAAGACAAAAAAGTTAAAAAAGTTATGAATCTCTGCTTGTCAACTTAAGTTTAACTAAAATTTGGATACCGTAGTCAACTGCATTTTGCGTAGAGAAGTTTCTACTTTAAATGAAATTTTGCCCCCCCTTTCAAATTTTGTATGAAGCTCGAATCACATTTCACAGGGGCATTTCACCCTTTCAATTTGTGGCTACAATATTTCCTTTAAAACTAGAGAATTTCTCGTAGATTTCTGTTTTTCAGAAATCGTACGAATCTTACCACCAATTTTCCAAGGAGTAATTTGCCCTTTGAAAAAATACTTTGTTGCTTGTAACTTATTGTAACCGTTTTATTCATTTATGTTGTAAATCGTTTAGTGTTTTAACAGCAGATAAGTTTACTAACGTTAAATGTTACACATTTTAAATAATAAATTTTTTCGTTATTAGCTAATAGCCTTTCATGTTTGAAAACCTTCTTCTGCTCTATGGTTTCTGGTAAAACCCCCGGTATATCGAACCCCTAAAGGTGCGATATGAAACCCCTGAAGGCGCTCTGAGAAACCTTTTTATAGGGTTTTTGGTAAAAACCCTGAGTACATATATCGAACCCATAAAGGTGCCATATAAAACCCCTGAAGGTGCTCTGAAAAACCTTTTCATAGGGTTTTTGGTAAAAACCCCGAGTACATATATCGAACCCCTAAAGGTGCCATATAAAACCCCTGAAGGTGCTCTGAAAAACCTTTTCATAGGGTTTTTGGTAAAAACCCCGAGTACATATATCGAACCCCTAAAGGTGCCATATAAAACCCCTGAAGGTGCTCTGAAAAACCTTTTCATAGGGTTTTTGGTAAAAACCCCGAGTACAGAGTACATATATCGAACCCCTAAAGGTGTTTCAAAAAACCCTCAGGGTTTTCCAAAAAACCATTCATGGGGGTTTTTTAAAAAACCCATGATAAGGGTTTTTTGAAGAACCATTTGAATGGGTTTTTCGGAGCACCTTTAGGGGTTCGATATATGTACTCTGTTGAAAAACCCTTTGAGGTTTTTTCGAGCACCTTTATTTTTTTGAGTGTACCATCGAAATAATCTTCCCCTTTCGATTTAAAATGATGGCGAGTGCAGTGACGAACATTTTCCCGCCGAAACTTAGCAAGATAATGGCTGCATGACCTCTGACTTTTAAAATGAAAATTTCTTGGATTAGGCCCTTGGTCGCTGTTGGCGGCCATTTTTAAGCGATCGTTTCCAAACTTTTCGAACGGTAGTGTATTTAATCATGGATAGGCCAAAATGGTTGTCAAAATGGTTGTCAAAACGAAATATTACCCTTACAAGATGTTGGACTATTTCTATACATCAATTTGAAGCAATTTCTATACATCAATTTGAAGCAAAATATTTAATCATGGATTAAAGGGGCGTTGTGCATGTTTTATTATAAACACATTTTCCTAAACAGTTGTGTTTTGAGATGCATATTTCAGTGAGACCTTTGTCATGAAGGAAACTGCTGTGCGTGTGCAAGGAGAGTCATGAAGGAAACTGCTATGCGTGTGCAAGGAGAGGAAATCGAACTTACCTCGTTCTTTGCTTATTATCCTTCCAAAGTATTCAAAAGCAACGAAAAGAAACAGTTTTGGTTTGGAAAATGCCAGTAGAACCAACACTTGCCGATAAACGCAAGTCAAAAACAACACTTTCCAAAGGCCAGTGTTGCACTTACTCACAGGAGTTCAAAAAAGAACGGTTGGGAAAAGCACTTTCACGGTGATATAAAGAAAAGTCACGGGATCATACTATGAAAAACAATAGGAAATTTGAATTTTTGACAATAGCAATTGTACAGGGCATCATAAATTGAGATATTCACGTAAACAACTTTACGTTAACAAAACTACTTCCGCAGAACAAAAGAATCTCAACGCATGCAATGAAAGGAACATAATAGATGGCCGCCATCAAAACGAAAACTTTTCTGAGCCGAGAGAAAATCGAAACTTTAACCAACTTCTAGGTTTCAAAACGCTTAGCAAAATCTTTAAACAGTGTCGGCTATTAGTAATAACCGGCCCCGGCCCTGCAGCCCCGGCCCCGGCCCCGGCCCTGATTTTTCAACATGTAATTTTTTTGTAATATACGGCCCCGGCCCAGGCCCCAGCCCTAATTTCCAAAACTTTATTTTTTCCGATTTCCATAATTCCCGTTATTCTTAATAGCTAACTTGAAAAAAAATATTTTATTTGAAGTTTTTAGCAACTTGTTAGTTGAGATATTCATGCTCAAATATTCCGCCACCCTCAAACAACAGAAATGGGTGATTGGCCTAAAAACATTCCTGTGTGCCACAGTTGTGTAACTGATGAATGTCAACAGTACAGAGAATAGGGTTTTTACAAGAAAGAAAAGTAGGGTTATATTGTACCGGCATTTTATATCATGAGTTATTATTATTGTTATTCCTTCATATCCTTCAATACACTCGATATGAAGGAAGCACTCAATGTTCCATTAAGCCTGGAAAGACAATAAACAAGAAAGTCTAAAACGCTTCTTCTTTTTTAGGTGTGAAATCACACCTTTGGCCTGCCACGACACGTAGTTTTATGACAAATAATTTCTTCAGACCTTTATTCGTTTTAGCAGGTTAGCGTGTTTTTTGTAGTCTGAGCACAGGCTAGGTTTTTGTTAATTTAGTGAAAACTATGTTAAACTGCGTTAAACTTTGTATAAGGACGCTCATTTGTATTGTGTGGCGAAGCCACGAGTTATCGTTTGGTTGAATTGGTCCCACTAATTGACCCCACTTCCTATCCTCTTCATATTCTTTGTCACTTCCACCATCAGTCACATAATGTTTGCACACACTTTTATTTGTCTTAGCAAGTTTTGAGTTCTTGAAAAGGTAAATCAAAAATATAACAAACACTGGGCAGGAGAACATCCGGAAAGCAGGAGAAATAAAATCAGGGCCGCTGCCGGGGCTGCAAGGCCGGGGCCGATAATTACTAATAAACAATTACATGTTGAAAAATCAGGACCGGGGCCGGTAATTACTAATAGCCACAGTGTCCGGCCAGAAACGGGATCGATTAAAAAAAAAAGCGCATCTCCAGGTGGCCCAGGGAAAAAGCCTTTCTTGTTCAATCGAACAACGGGCCAAAACAATGGGGCAAGCTGATTTGCATTTAAGCATATTAGTAATATAGGACATCCCAATAGTTAAGAAACTTTTAGAACTAGGAAGAAGGAGTTAAGAAACTTAAGAAATTTTTGTGTCAGTTTTCCAACATACTGATTTCACATTTTTGGACGTAGTAATCAATTCTCAAGCATTTCCGTGCGATTTTATAGCACCAGCATGGTTAATTCTTTGTAAAACAATCCTCTCTTATACTAAAATGGTAATTTCCATGGAAACCGGTTTTTCGACCGTCACTCCTCCCAAGTCGTAAGTGGTACGCTTTTCCGACTTTTTCGCTGCTCGGCCGACAGTGGGGTAGGCGTGTCATCGCCCTTTCGTTTTTTGCAAACTTCTTTCGCTTCTGGGGTAATTGGGGCTAACCCTTCTTTGAAGTGCGTCATTGGTGCCTGTTTGAACAATCGCCCGATTGTTCTCACTACGAGGATTATCACTAAACCACAACAACGCACAGTGGCACGGTCGGTCGGTAAGGCGGCGTGTCTCGTGAGCTGCGATGCAGAGTTGGGAGTTCGACTCCCCTCAAGGGAAAGTCTTTTTCTCTCGAATTTTTTTATTTCTCTTATTTTCGTGTTGGAAATGTTTTCAAAAGGCCGAGGAGCCGTGTGGTAACTAAAATTTGCTTTTGGTTTAATTTTTAAGTTCGTTAGACATAATTTTTTATCGTGTTTTGTTTTTCCCTTCCATGAATATTAGGACCACTAGGAGATTGTTGCTCACTAAGCAAGCGGCTGTGTAGCCGAGTGGTTAAATGCTCGCTTGCAAACCGGGGAGACCGGAGTTCAAGTCCCCTCCAGGGCAAAATTTTTGGTGTTTTTGTTTTTGCGATCTAAATATTTTACAATTTTTTTTAATATCCAAATGTCACTTTCACACAACAAGAAGGCTTTTTGGAATGACTGAAATATTTAGATCTATTTTTACTCATAAATTAATTACATTATAAATTAATTTCAATTTATTTCTGTCGTTTTTGTGCTGGAAATGTTTTCAAAAGTCTGAGGAGATGTCTGGGAACTAAAATTTGCTTTGGGTATAATTTTTTAGTTTGTTTTTGACATTATTTTTTAACGTGTTTTGTTGTTCCCTTTTATGAATATTAGGACCACCTGGAGATTATCCTCTACTAAGAAATATGGCAGTCCCCTCGAAGGCAATTTTTTGGTGTTTTTGTTTTTGTGATTTAAATATTCTACAATTTTTTCTAACAACAAAAAGTCACTTTGACAAAACAAGAAGGCTTTTTGGAATTACTCAAATCTTTAGATCTATTTTTACTCAAATCTTTTCAATTATAAATTTATTCTCAATTTATCTCTCAACACTGACACTAACTTTCATGTTCATTTGGATTTATTTTCATTTTCATTTCATCTTTCATTCAATTTAAAGTTTTATTGTAGCTGAAGAATTTAGAACTATATTAAATTATTTTAAATTATAAGTTATATTAAATTTAAATTTTTTTAATATTTACATTAAGGCCAATACCATTAGGTATACCAACGGGGGGCCAAATCAATGTCGGCAATTAATAAACGTAGTTTCATCCTATCACAAGGGCAAATTGTTTCTTCAAAAATTAATAAATAGGGGGGTCCTACTAAGGCCCTGTGGGTGGGGGAAAAACTCAAAATTAATAAACCGGAGGACGTTTATTTGGCAGCTAAGAGTATGAAGATGAATTAAGATGATGATAAAGTTTGACATTGGCATTATTGCATGTGGCGATAAAGAACAACCTAAACATTAAGTTCAAGTTTCAACGTTATTTCAGATTTACATCAAGATTAACATCAACGTTCAGATAAAGACTCATTTCAAAATGAACTTTAAGTTTAATTTCAAAAATGAAATACTGATACTTAGACCAAGACTAACAAAGACTAAGACTAATATTAAGATGGAGTTCAAGATTAACTAAGACTAAGATTAAGATTAACCTTAAGATTAAGGTTAGAATTAAGATTCAGATTTAGATTCAGATTTAGATTCAGATACAGATTCAGATTAAGATTTAGATTAAGATTAAGATTAAGATTAAGGTTAACATTCCATTCAGGTAGAAGTTAAGATTAAGATTCCATTTAACTTGAAGACTAAGATTAAGACTAGACTAACATTAAGATTGACATCAAGATTTTGATTAACAGAAAATATAGCCACCTCAATGCACAGTATCTTTTAGGTCGAAGCTCTTATTGGCGGAGTTCATCAGAGGCGGTGGTCCTCATGAGGCGGTGGTCTTACACGGGCAAGAGCTAGTCTTATATACTAAAATGGTAAGTGCCTAGCAACCGATTTTGTGGCAGCTCATCCTCCCGGGCCGTCAAGGCTGCCCTGATGGGACCTTTTCCACTGCCTGCCGCCCGTGGGGCAGGCGAGCCATTGCCCCTTTGTTATTCCATGCCTCCTGTAGTCTCTGGGGTAACTGGGGCTAACCCATCTTTGAAGTGCGTCATTGGTGCCTGTTTTAACCATCGCCCAATTGTTTCTGTATGAGGATTATCACTTATTCGCAACAAGGGAGGATGGCACGGTCGGTAAGGGGGCGTGTCTCGAGAGCTACGATGCAGAGTTGGGAGTTCGATTCCCCTCGGGAGAACATCTTTTCCTTTCGAATTTTTTTATTTCTTTGATTTTCGTGTTGGAAATGTTTTCAAAAGGCCAAGGAGACGTCTGGTAACTTAAATTTGCTTTCCCTGTAATTTTTAAGTTGGTTAGACATATTTTTTTTACGTGTTTTGTTGTTCCCTTCCATGAACTTAAGGACCACTTGGAGATTATCCTCGTCAAAGCATTGTGGCTGTGTAGCCGAGTGGTTAAATGCTCGCCTGCTACCCAGAATGGCTGGAGTTCAAATCCCCTCAAGGGCAAATTTTTGGTGTTTGTGTTTTTGTGATTTAAATATTTTACAATTCTTTTCAATATCTAAAAGTCACTTTGACAAAACCAGAAGGCTTTTTGGAATGACTCAAATCTTTAGATCTATTTTTATTCATATCTTTTCAATTATAAATTTATTTTCAATTTATCTCTGAACACGGACACTAACATTCACAATTTATCTCTCAACACGGACACTAACATTCATGTTCATTTGGTTTTCATTTCAATTTTAATTTCATCTTTCATTTAATTTAAAGTTTTATTGTAGCTGAAGAATTTAGAATTGCATTAAAATTTATTTTAAATTAAAGATTAATTTCACTTCTATTAATATTTACTTTAAGGCCAATTCTCTTAGGTACCAAATAAACGGGGGGTCTAAATTAAAGGGAAGGAGGGGAATTTTTTTCGAAAATTTCATAAACAGGGGGGTCCTTATAAGGTCCGGGGATGGGGGAAAATTTATAAACATAGTTTCATCCTATCACAAGTGAAATTGTTTCTTCAAAAATTAATAAATGGGGGGTCCTAATAAGGCCCTGCAGGTGGGGGAAAAACTCAAAATTAATAAACGGGGGGGACGTTTATTTGGCATCTTAGAGTATGAAGATGAATTAAGATGATGATAAAGTTTGACATTGGCATTATTGCATGTGGCGATAAAGAACAATGTATACATTAATTTTAAGTTTCAACGCCATTTCAGATTTACATCAAGATTAACATAAAGGTTCAGATAAAGACTCATTTGAGAATGAACTTTAAGTTTAAGTTCAAAAATGAAAGACTAATACTTAGACCAAGACTAACAAAGATTAACAATAACATTAAGATTGAGTTCAAGATTAACTAAGACTAAGATTAAGATTAAGCTTAAGATTAAGATTAACATTAGAATTAAGATTCAGATTTAGATTCACATTTAGATTCAGATTATATTACTAAATATGCTTAAATGCAAATCAGGTTGCTCTTATTGGCCCTTTGTTGTGGCCCATTGTTCGATTACACAAGAAAGGCTCTTTTCCTGGGCCACCTAGAAACCTGGTTCTTTTTTTGATCGACGCCCTTTCTGCCCAGGTAGTGCATGCCGTATTTTTCTAAATGTTTTGAGAATCCAAAGTTTGTTAAAATTTCGATTTTATCTCGACTTCAACAAGTTTTGGTTTTGATTGCGGCCATCTATTATGTTCCTTTCACTACACGTACATTGAATCTTTTGCGTGCAACTCTCAGGGGTTTATTCAATGACTTGCGGCTTTAAAAGCCTGGATTCCATATGAAATCTTAACTATCGTGCGACTATCGCACAATCGTGAGACGTGAGAATTTCTTTTCGTACGATTATCGCACGACCATAAATACAAATGGTGACGTTTTGGTCGTAGCAGAGCCTTCACGATTATATTACTACGATTTAGTTGTGATGTAGTCTTTCAAGATATTTTGAGATATCAAAATGAAACACGCTTTCCAGACAATGGATACCTTTCCCAACGGCTTATTTATTGGCAGCGTGCGATTGTGTCTTATCTCTCAACTTCACGCTCAAATACAATACTACATTACTGTTGTGGACAAAAAAGGCTTTTCCCACTCCAGCGATGTCAAAGCTTTTTATGTCAACAAAAGTCCCAAGACGAAAGTAGAATTTTAAGAGTTAAGAATGAAATTTCAAAGAACATGAGAGTTTCTGGTGATTTTTCAAGGATTTTCTGCCACTTAATAGATGATTCCAGGTGAATTGGACATTTTTGGGTGGTTTTGGGTGCTTTTCATCAAGTTATGGTTCGTTTTGAGTGCTTTTGGCTGGTTTTGGGCAATTTTGGGTTGTTTCGCGTTTTTGGTAAGTACGTTTTCACGTTTTCAGGGGTCAAAGGACGTCAAAGGACACTAGGAGACTGTAATTCATTTTGGAATTTTACTCATATTCTTTCCGTTTTCAAGAAGAGTTCTTGCTTTGATTATTTCCATAAATCGCCACGCTAAACTTTGTGTATTACTGTTTCAATGCATATGAAACACTACTAAGAGGCCATAGATTTTACGGGTTTCAAGTTGAATGTTCCTTTGAAAATTCAGAGCACAAACACACAAAATGAAAATCGTTTTGATATAGTGAGATATTTAATGTTCATGAAGGACCTTTAAAATTTAAGTCAGCGATGAGATACGGGTAGGATTTTCGAATTTACGCTGCAGTAATACTACTTATTTTGCGTCTTAAGTTGACACGAAAGCGTTTGTAATATTCTCAGTAGATCTGGAAATTTGGTGGCAAATAATTTCTTTACGCATTTACCATCGAACTGTTTGACTTTTATTTAGGCTGCTAATAATAGGATTTTCGAGTGCAGACAGGGCATAGAAACGTTGCATTAGAATTCAAGTGGATGGAACACAGTCAGAGATACCCTTAACCTCCGTGACTCACTGGCTCACTATTTTTGTTTTATAAAACTTGGCTTATATTTGACCTTCAGCTTTCATATTTATAATGATGATGATGATGATGATTTTGATGACATGAAGGTAATGATGATTGTGATGATGATGATGATTATTATATTATTATTATTTTGATGGCATGATGAAATGATGATGATTATGATGATGATAATGATGATGATGATGATTATGATTATGATGATGATTATGATGATGGTAATGATGATGATCATGAGGATGATTCTAATGGAGATTATAATGTTATAATTGATGATAGCGATAATGATAATTTTGACGGTGATGATAACTATGATGATGATGATGATGATAATGTTCTTTTTTATCAACAGTTTAATACCCTTTTATCAATTCTCTTATGTGTTTACCATTACAAGTAGACTAGCTTTTTAACTTGACGCCCGCGATGCGGGCGTGCTTTTGCATTGACACCCGCGATGCGGGTGAATATTAATACCAGTTTAGCCTTGGAACTTGCTGCCTTTTAACTTGCAGCCTTCTGAACTTTCGCTAGAGTCCGGGAGGTTAGCTCCCCATGGCATCCCACAACCTCCCGGACTCTAGCGAAAGTTCAGAAGGCTGCAAGTTAAAAGGCAGCAAGTTAAAAAGCTGAGTGGTGGTATCTTGTCTTTCCAAGGCTAAACTGGTATTAATCTTCACCTCTCTATATTACTAAACTCCTTAAATGCAAATTAGGTTGCCCTTTGTTGTGGCCCATTGTTCGATTACACAACAAAGGCTCTTTCCTGGGCCACCTAGAAACGTGGTTCTTTTTAGATCGACGCCCTTTCTGCCCAGGTAGTGCATGCCGTATTTTTCTAAATGATTTGAGAAGCGCAAGTTGATGAAAACTTCGATTTTATCTCGAGTTCAACAAGTTTTGGTTTTGATTGCGGCCATCTATTATGTTTCCTTTCACTACACGTACATTGAATCTTTTGTGTGCAACTCTCAGGGTTTATTCAATGACTTGTGGCTTCAAAAGCCTGGTTTCCATACAGAATCTTAACTGTCGTGCGACTATCGCACAATCGTGAGACGTGAGAATTTCTTTTCGTACGATTATCGCACGACCATAAATACAAATGGTGACATTTTGGTCGTAAAAGAGCCTCCACGATTACATTACTACGATTTAGTTGTCATGTAGTCTTTCTTACAAGATATTTTGAGATATTAAAATGAAACACGCTTTCCAGACAATGGATACCTTTCCCAACGGTATATTTATTGGCAGCGTGCGATTGTGTCTTATCTCTCAACTTCACGCTCAAATACAATACTACATTACTGTTGTGAACAAAAAAGGCTTTTCCCACTCCAGCGATGTCAAAGCTTTTTATGTCAACAAAAGTCCCAAGACGAAAGTAGAATTTTAAGAGTTAAGAATGAAATTTCACAGAACATGAGAGTTTCTGGTGATTTTTCAAGGATTTTCTGCCACTTAATAGATGATTCCAGGTGAATTGGACATTTCAGGGTGGTTTTGGGTGCTTTTCATCAAGTTATGGTTCGTTTTGAGTGCTTTTGGCTGGTTGTGGGCAATTTTGGGTTGTTTCGCGTTTTTGGTAAGTACGTTTTCACGTTTTCAGGGTCAAAGGACGTTAAAGGACACTAGGAGACTGTAATTCATTTTGGAATCTTACTCATATTCTTTCCATTTTCAAGAAGAGTTGTTGCTTTGATTATTTCCATAAATCGCCACACTAAACTTTGTGTATTACTGTTTCAATGCATATGAAACACTACTAAGAGGCCATAGATTTTACGGGTTTCAAGTTGAATGTTCCTTTGAAAATTCAGAGCACAAACACACAAAATGAAAATCGTTTTGATACAGTGAGATATTTATTGTTCATGACGGACATTTAAAATTAAAGTCTGCGATGAGATACGGATAGGATTTTCGAATTTACGCTGCATTAATACTACTTATTTTGCGTCTTAAGTTGGCACAAAAGCGTTTGGAATATTCTAAGTAGATCAGGCTATTTACCATCGAACTGTTTGACTTTTATTTAGGCTGTTAATAATAGGATTTTCGAGTGCAGACAGGGCATAGAAACGTTGCATTATAATTCAAGTAGATGAAACACAGTCAGAGATACCCTTAACCTCCGTGACTCACTGGATCACTACCCCACCCAAAGCTTTGTTTTATAAAACTTGGCTTATATTTGACCTTCAGCTTTCATATTTTAATGATGATGATGATGATGATTTTGATGACATGAAAGTAATGATGATTGTGATGATGATGATGATTATTATTATTATTATTATTACTATTTTGATGGCATGATGATGATGATGATGATGATGAAATCATGATTATGATTATGATGATGATGATGATTATGAAGATGGTAACGATGATGATGAGGATGATTCTAATGGTGATTATAATGTTATAGTTAATGATGGCGATAATGATAATTTTGACGGTGATGATAACTGTGGTGATGATGATGATGATAATGTTCTTTTTTTGTCCACAGTTTAATACCCTTTTATCAATTCTCTTATATGTTTACCATTACAAGTAGACTAGCTTTTTAACTTGACGCCCGCGATGCGGGCGTGCTTTTCTATGACACCCGCGATGCGGGTGTGTTTCTATGACACCCGCGATGCGGGTGAATATTAATACCAGTTTAGCCTTGGAAAGACAAGATACCACTCAGCTACCTTTTAACTTGCTGCCTTTTAACTTGCAGCCTTCTGAACTTTCGCTAGAGTCCGGGAGGTTAGCTCCCCATTGCATCCCACAACCTCCCGGACTCTAGCGAAAGTTCAGAAGGCTGCAAGTTAAAAGGCAGCAAGTTAAAAGGTAGCTGAGTGGTATCTTGTCTTTAAGGCTCTTTTCCTGGGCCGCCTAGAAACCTGGTTTTTTTAGACCGACGCCCTTTCTGCCCAGGTAGTGCATGCCGTAATTTTCTAAATGTTTTGAGAATCCAAAGTTTGTTAAAATTTCGATTTTATCTCGACTTCAACAAGTTTTGGTTTTGATTGCGGCCACCTATTATGTTCCTTTCACTATACGTACAATGAATCTTTTGCGTGCAACTCTCCCGGGTTTATTCAATGACTTGCGGCTTTAAAAGCCAGGATTCAATACAAAATCTTAACTGTCGTGCGACTATCGCACAATCGTGAGACGTGAGAATTTCTTTTCGTACGATTATCGCACGACCATAAATACAAATCGTGACATTTTGGTCGTAGCAGAGCCTTCACGATTACATAAATACGATTTAGTTGTGATGTAATCTTTCTTACAAGATATTTTGAGATATCAAAATGAAACACACTTTCCAGACAATGGATACCTTTCCCAACGGTATGTTTATTGGCAGCGTGCGATTGTATCTTTTCTCTCAACTTCACGCTCAAATTCAATACTACATTACTGTTGTTAACAAAAAAGGCTTTTCCGACTCCAGTGATTTAAAAGCTTTTTATGTCAACAGAGGTCCCAAGACGAAACTAGAATTTTAAGAGTTAAGAAAGAAATTTCAAAGAACATGAGAGTTTCTGGTGATTTTTCAAGGATTTTCTGCCGCTTAATAGATGATTCCAGGTGAATTGGAGATTTTTGGGTGCTTTTCATCAAGTTATGGTTCGTTTTGAGTGCTTTAGGCTGGTTTTGGGCAATTTTGGGTTGTTTCGCGTTTTTGGTAAGTACATTTGCGAATTTACGCAGCAGTAATACTGCTAATTTTGCGTCTTAAGTTGACATAAAAGCGTTTGGAATATTCTCAGTAGATCTGGAAAATTGGTGGCAAAAATTTTCATTAAGCATTTACCATCGAACTCTTTGACTTTTAGTTAGGCTGTTAATAATAGGATTTTCGAGTGCAGACAGGGCATAGAAACGTTGCATTAGAATTCAAGTGGATGAAACACAGTCAGACATCGGTCAGAGATACCCTTAACCTCCCTGACTCACTGGCTCACTTATATTTGACCTTCAGCTTTCATATTATAATGTGATGATGATGATGATTTTGATGACATGAAGATAATGATGATTGTGATGATGATGATGATGATTATTATTATTATTATGATTTTGATGGAATAATGATGATGATGATGATGATGATTATGATTATGATTATGATGATGGTGATAATTATGATGATGATAATGATGATGATGACGAGGATGATTCTAATGGTGATTATAATGTTATAGTTGCTGATGGCGATAAAGATAATTTGACGGTGATGATAACTATGATGATGATGATGATGATGATGATAATGTTCTTTTTTGTCCGCAGTTTAATACCCTTTTATCAATTCTCTTATGTGTTTACCATTACAAGTAGACTAGCTTTTTAACTTGACGCCCGCGATGCGGCGAGCTTTTTTTTGACACCCGCGATGCGGTGAGTTTCTATGACACCTGCGATGCGGGTGAATATTAATACCAGTTTAGCCTTGGAAAGACAAGATACCACTCAGCTGCCTTTTAACTTGCTGCCTTTTAACACAGCCTTCTGAACTTTCGCTAGAGTCTGGGAGGTTAGCTCCCCATGGCATCCCACAACCTCCCGGACTCTAGCGAAAGTTCAGAAGGCTGTGTTAAAAGGCAGCAAGTTAAAAGGCAGCTGAGTGGTATCTTGTCTTTCCAAGGCTAAACTGGTACTAATATTCACCCGCATCGCGGGTGTCAAGGTAAAAATAATATTAATAATTTGTTTGCTATATTCACGTTTTTTTATCGTTTTTAGTGCAATTTATTTCCATTAAATTAAGAAACTGTTTAGAAACTTTTAGAACTAAAATTGGGCCAAAAATTAAGAAACTTTTAGAACTAGGCCCCGAGCCAGGTTTCTTATAAAAAAAAACGTGTAATGCTGTGTGAAGTTACTGCTCAACTAACATATCATAATATTGTATTGCAGTAAAATAGTTATTGAGGAAATAAAAGCGAAATTACTACATGTTGTTTTATAAGAACGAAATTTGGGTCCAAATGTTTTTGCTCTCTCCAAAATTTTTTACACGCTTTTTTTTTATAAGGACCTACCTCAAGGCCTAGTTCTTAAAGTTCCTTATTTTCGGGCCTCTTTTTTTTTTATATTCCAATAAAACTTATAATACAATAGACAACTTACAGATACAAATTACTTACATAACTAAGACGATACCACGAGGAGCAAAAAGCATGTCTACCTCGTGGCCATTACATAAAACAAAAAAAACATAAAGTAAATACGGGCCTCTTTCGATGCAATTGTAGTTCCAAAAGTTCCTTAATAGTTCCTTTATTTTAACTGCACATACTGTGGCCTTAACAATAAAAGAGAGACATTTGCATGTGAGCAAAGCTAGAGACTACTCAAAGAAACATTGGATACGCATGCTTAACGTACAATTTATGTGATTTTCGACTGCAAATGAATTGAACTGGCTTTCTAATTCTTGATTATATGCATTGATAAAAGTATTCAACACTCGAAAGTTCCTTAATGATTTTCTCTTTAGTAGTATAAGTTCTTTAAATTTTCGGACCTTCTACATGTAGGTTCCTTATAAAGTGGTTCCTTATAAAAAAAGCGTGTAGCTATGCACAAGCAAAGCTCATGAGCGCGTACACGTTTTTTTTTTATAAGAAACCTAGCTCGGGGCCTAGTTCTAAAAGTTTCTTAATTTTGGCCCGATTTTAGTTCTGAAAGTTTCTTAACAGGTTCTTAATTAATTGAAATGAATTGCAGAAAAAATGACGAAAAACCTTCTGTGAGATACACCGGATACAGTATTGCTTACAGATGCGAGAAATCGCACGGAATTAGCCACGCTGGTGCGAGAAGTCGCATAGGAATGCTTAAGAACTAATTGCTATCTCCACAAATGTGAATCAGTATGTTAGAAAACGGACGCAAAAATTCCTACATTTCCTTAACTTCTTCCTCCTAGTTCTGAAAGTTTCTTTACTTTTTGGGTGTCTAGTTCTAGGTTTCTTATAAACCGGTTTCTTATAAAAAAAACGTGTAGCCCATGTTTTTCACCAGGATAGGGGTGACAAGTTTGAGAAAAATTACTTCAGAAATTTTAACAGGCAGGCTGACATGGAAGCTAAGTTCTTATAAAATATCGTGTATTGCTGCTCTGAAAACAAGCTACACGCTTTTCTATAAGGAACCTGCATGTAGAAGGCCTGAAAATTTAAAGAACTCTTATAGTGCTAGAGAGAAAATAACTAAAGAACTTTTTATTGTTGAACAGTTTTATGACTGTAAACACTCAAGAATTACAATGCCGGTTCCTTTCATTGGCAGTCTAAAATCACATACACGTTTTTTTTATAAGAAACCTAGCTTGGGGCCTAGTTCTAAAAGTTTCTTAATTTTTGGTCCAATTCTAGTTCTAAAAGTTTCTTAACAGTTTCTTTATGAAATGAAATAAATTGCAGTAAAAACGACAAAAAACCTTCTGTGAGATACACGGAAACCAGTACTGCTAGTTTCAGATGCGAGAAATCGCACAGAATTAGCCACTCTGGTGCGAGAAATTGAACGGAAATTCTTGAGAACTACTACCTCCACAAATGTGAATCACTATGTTGGAAAACGGACGCAAAAATTTCTACAGTTTCTTAAACTTCTTCCTCCTAGTTCTAAAAGTTTCTTAACTTTTTGGGTGTCTAGTTCTAGGTTTCTTATAAACCGGTTTCTTATAAAAAAAACGTGTGAATTGTACGTTACGGATGTATCAAATGTTTTCGAGAGTAGTCTCGAGCTTTGCTCACATCAAGTGTCTCTGTATAGTACATGAAACTGAACATGCAGTCAAAATCAAGGAACTATTAAAGAACTTGTGGAACTACAATTGTCTCAAAAGAAGTCCAAAAATAAGCAACTTTAAGAACTAGGCCTTGAGCTAGGTTCTTTATAAGAAAAGCGCGTATTTGACTTAGCATTTAGCTACTCATAGTGTTCAATAATCCAGATAGTAACATTTGTTTGATGGTTTTCATTTTGGCAAATGTTTCCAAGGCTTATTCCTTTAGCGTCACCATTACAAAGCAACATTAGTTGATCAGATCCGAGGCGTTTTGTAGCTTTTTGAGAATCTGTTACTTCGATCCTAAAAAGTAGAAAAAACAGTGGAAACAGGCCGAAAACTGCATGCAAATTTCCAAGGCGATTTTCACGAAGGGGCAAAAATAGAAATACTTTTCAAATGCTCATAAGATGCCGAAAAGCTGGGAAACAAAAGCATACTGTATTTAAAAAGGATTTTTTCAGATTTTTACGGGCTTGTTAAAGAAAGTTATTCACCTCACATTGACTAGATGTCTTCGCGTGGAAACAGGCCTAAAACTGCATGCAAATTTCCAAGGCTATTTTCACGAAGGAGCAAAAATAGAAATACTTTTCAAATGCTCATAAGATGCCGAAAAGCTGGGAAACAAACGCATACTGTATTTAAAAAGGATATTTTCTGATTTTTACGGACTTGATAAAGAAAGTTATTCACCTCACATTGACTAGATGTCTTCGCTTGAAAACAGGCCTAGAACTGCATGCAAATTTCCAAGGCGATTTTCACGAAGGGGCAAAAATAGAAATACTTTTCAAATGCTCATAAGATGCCGAAAAGCTGGGAAACAAAAGCATACTGTATTTAAAAAGGATTTTTTCAGATTTTTACGGGCTTGTGGAAGAAAGTTATTCCCCTCACTTTGACACCCTTTATTTGGATTGAAAGAGACCAAAATGACATGCGAGTTCTCAGAGGCCAAAATCCTCATCTCTAAAATAGTTTAAAATTGATCGAAACAGCTTTAATAAGTACAGAAGCTGGAAGCACAATTCGTGTCCTGTCTAGAAATTATTTTTTCCTATTTTTTGGTACGCCTGCTGGAATGTTATTCACCTCACTTTGATGCACTGTATTTGCGTCGAAACAGCGTCGAAAACGGCATGGATTATTCCACGGCTATTTTCAACGGGACTCAAAAAATAAAATTTGTGCTCTAAATGCCATAAAAAGTAGAAAAGCTGGGAGAAAAATTCAGCTTCTGTATGAAAATGATTTTTTAAGATTTTTTAAGCAGCTTAGTCGAAAGTTATTCACCTCACTTTGACCCCCAATCTCTTCTCTCAAACGAGCTCAGCTGTTGTGTTAGGCTGTTTTCCTGATAGCCTTAAAAATAGAAAAAGCGCTCAAATCTTCATGAAAGGTCAAAAAGCTGGGATAAAAATATGTTATCTGCCTAGAAATTAACTTATCCGATTTTTTTCCGAACCTACCTCGACGTTATTCACCTCACTTTGACACCCTATACTTCTGTTGACAGATTTTTCCAACAACGTAAAGCCGTTTTTCAAAAATCTGTTAAAAATAGAATTTCATACCATAAAGGACTTAAAAGTATAAAAGCTGGTAGAGAAATTCATGGAGAATCCAATGGTTATTTTTGCCGAATTTTTAGAGCTCTCATTCAGAAGTTATTCCACGTAATATGCAACCCCGTATCCTGAACTCAATACTGAACCCAATCCTGAACCGAATCCTGAATCCTGAACTGAAATCAACACAATTACGCTTGGTTGTGTGGTCCATTTGCCCTACCTCCGTTTCACTCAGCTTCCATTTCGCCCCAGCTGGTCTTTTCGCCCAACTAAGTTACTTTTACTTGCTATTTATCACTTATTTTGTAACTAAAAAAGTTACCAGTTACAAATCAAATAATTGATAAGCTAAGGAAAACAGTTAGGCCTATCTCATTTCAGGTTGAGTGAAACGACCATGATAGGTTTAGGTTGAGTGAAATGTCTTAGCAAGCTGGGCGAAAAGGAAGTGGCCGAATCGGAGACTAGACTAGATTATTCTTATTTATTGATAATTTAAAAATCAGTGATAAAAAGCTTACTTACAATAACTGGATGAGAAAAGTATGGATAGTTTCGTCCACCAATAGAAACAAGTTGTGCACCTCTCCAGCCTTCCTTAGAATGACTCTCCACTCACTGTTCCACATTTTCTTCACAGGGGATGAGATAATGTCATAGTGAAGACTGGTTTCATCAATATTCCAGCTGATGGTGCCGATTCTTTTTATTTCTAAGATCTGCAACTGGAAAGGTGGAATTTTCAGTAAGTATTTTTAGTAGTCTCAATTTTGTCACTCAGGTATGGATACATGCATTCTTTTACAGTGCATTCTTTTGCTTAAACTCAGTAGGCCTACTGAAAATTCCTAGCCAACAACCCAATTTGAGTAGCCCAATTTGAGGGCTGAAAATTCCTTAACTATTTACCTTTTGTTTCTTGGTTCGAGTTCATTATACTCATTGCCTGCATTCAAATTTAGGCCTAGCTCGGGCCTAGCCATATGCTGACTTGTGTTTTCATTGTGTGTACTTGAAGGCGATGTTAGACAAGGGATGATGAACAGTTATCATAAAACAAGTCTTCGTGAAGACAACTCTATTTGACTTCAAATTAGGGAAGTTCTGCGAGATCGAAATCCGCGTTATTGATTTTGCCATAAGGCGAAAATCAAAAACGCGGAACCTCATTTCGCGGAATTTTTCTAGATAGGTCGGTGGCCGCCCAAAGTCATAAATAGTTTGTTTAAATGCTCCTTTTGTCTTGATAAAGCTTTTTTTACCAAATTTAAGTAAAAAGATACAATCGAATGTGAACAAAATGTAAAGGTTCAAAGTGTATGGTGATTACAATTTAGGCCTAGCTCGGGCCTAGCCATATGCTGACTTGTGTTTTCATTGTGTGTACTTGAAGGCGATGTTAGACAAGGGATGATGAACAGTAATCATAAAACAAGTCTTCGTGAAGACAACTCTATTTGACTTCAAATTAGGGAAGTTCTGCGAGATCGAAATCCGCGTTATTGATTTTGCCATAAGGCGAAAATCAAAAACGCGGAACCTCATTTCGCGGAATTTTTCTAGATAGGTCGGTGGCCGCCCAAAGTCATAAATAGTTTGTTTAAATGCTCCTTTCGTCTCAGTCCTCTCAGTTTAAGGCGCGCGATCGCGCGCGCGCGCCTCCACACGCTCCTCGTCTGGTCAAGACGCGCGTAATTTCACGCACCTCGTTTCTTGTGATTCCTTAAAATCACGCTTCTCAAAAGTTTTTAGTGATCTTTGAATAAAAAATATCTTGATTCTGCTAATCACATAATTGATATTTAGTGGCTGTCATTGAATAAAAACAATCCAACCGCTGATAGATTGATGATGTTAATCATCTGCGTTGTGTGTTTACGTGGTTTGCGTAGTGATATCCGAGTTCTTTGTATAATATCTCCTACAGTTAAGCTTTATTTGCAAAAACGAAGAAAATCTGGTCTTATTCGGTGTCGTCATGCTGCAGGCGTTGAATCTCAAGCGTGGAGAAGCGACAAGAAAAAACGATTCGAAGAAACTTTTAGGAATAATTCTCGTCGATTTTTCATCATCGAATCCCAATTCTTCTGATTCTCTGTGTGATGTTGAAACTGATTAATTGGAACTGTTTAGATGAACTGGGTCATTTGTTAAAAACATCTTATAAAAAAGTCAAATAATGCGTCAATGCGAGAATATGTCAAAATCGCCGTTTCTAAAAAATGCGCGCCTAAATATATCGAGGTGCGCGATCTTCCACGCACCCTCTAAAATTCTCACGGAGAGGCCTGAAATGGCCCTGTTAATGATGTCATGATGTCATGTTTTGTACCAGGATATGCATCAATTTAGGTTTTATAGTATAAAAACCTTTTATTGTAGGTATCAGTTCTCAAGAGGGCTTTATATTTTTGTCATGGCTGCATAAGTTCATTGCTTTTCTCTTGAAGGAGCATTTTGTACAGGTGAGTATAACAGCAATACAATTTTTATCAATAAAGCAATTGTAGGTTTGCTAATGAGAAACATATTGATTAATAATTTATTTACAACAAAAGAATGGATACCTCTTGCTGTCCAATCCTCTGCTTGAGCAATTCATGCCTTAGCATCTCCAAATGAGCATCTTTTGAGTCCTCAAAATGCTGTTGAAAGTCTTGTTCCTTTCCTTTAAAACAACATCCTTTGATTGGACAAGACTGAATGGCATTAGAGCAGTTGGCAAAACTTATGAGGAAAACATTTCAGCACATGCAGTTTTACATATTTACAAAGTTTTCTAACCCTACAAAGGCTGAGTTTTATGAATCTGAAGAAGCTGGTGGGGGCCCATTTGGACACCCAATTATAAAATCTCTGTTTTATGCTAAATGGCCATGAATTTTGGCAGGATTATACAACATGATCTGCAACTTCCAACATTGCAATGGTGCTGTCATTGACCATGTTCTTCTTAAGTTTATACATTGCATGTAGCAATGTAAAAAGACAATTTACCATAATGGTAGACAGTTTCAAGGCATACAAGATAAACATTTTCATAGAATTTGAGTATTAAATCCTTTGAAAGAAAATGATGATGTCATCAATATGAGTGTTCTACAAGAAAAAATCTTGTGCTAGGTCAGGCCTTTATAGATTTTAGGGAAAATTGTTAAGTTTTAAAAGAAAACTCTAAGTGGCTTAGAATTAATGACTCTAAGTTTCAACCCTCCCCATTGTACCCCAAGCCTTTGCAGGGCTTAATACCATCTAATTTAATGGCAGTGACCTAATAAGTCATAAATATTACCTTGATAGCTCTTCTGTGCAGCCAAAAGGACATGGCTCAAGGATAACCTAGGTTTTTCCTAGGTCAACCTAGGTGTATCTCTCAAGGAAAACCTAGAAAGGAACCTAGGTTTTCCTTGAGCCAATCCTTGAGAAGACCTAGGTTTTCCTAGGTTTTAAATTGGAACAACGTAGCTGTATATGGAAAGAAAAACAGTTCAAGGAAAACCTAGGTCTGCTCAAGGATGCCATATTTGGATGTCATCAGCCGATATTTCTGATGACAGGAATACCTAGGTTAAACCTAGGTTTTCCTAGGGCAATCAATAACAATTATTTGATAGAAAATCTAGGTTTTACCTAGGTTAACCTAGGTATAGAATACATCATTACCCTAGATAAACCTTGAGAAGATGACACTCTGTTTTCATTCAAGATTAATAAAAGTAGAAAATATGATTGTAAAGGCCCGATGTTATTTTTTATTCTGCATTGTTTCATGAAACGCCTCTAATAAAATAAACTTCAGCTCCATCAACACGCGATTTTCCAACACATTCCCAACATGAATCAATGAATTCCGAATACTAGATTGAGAATTTCTGATACTGAATGTTGGAATTAGAAGAACAAGAACGCCAAATGTGAAAAACATGAAGCAAACACATTTTAACCCGTCTTTAACCACTCTTAGTAGATCAAATATAAACTGAGACCGAATGAAAAGGCTTATACAAGAAGTAAACTAATTTGCCTTTAGTACTTTTTGTCATTTGTAGTATTTAAACTAATGGTAAATAGCTATTTTTGAAAGCTTTGAGTTCCGAAATTAATAAGCTCAAAACGTTGAGCGCTTATGGAAATAAGTCATATGCTAAAACGCTTTAAATGCTTTTAGTAGCAAATTGATGAGTTAATTTTAGCCTCTGCCTAATAATAGGCGTTATCCAAATTACAAAAACAACACGAATTTTAAACCATACTCGAAGAATGCAACAACTTACAACTCTTCACCTTCAAGTTTGTTCTGCCAATTTAGCGACAGTTTCTGCATTTTCAGTCTTTCATAGTAAAAATAGGTCCTCATAGTCATCGACTGTTTATCAGCATCGTTGTTTGGTTTATGAAATTACTGTGCCCATTATTAAAAACCATAAAAACTGTGCAATTTTGAACAGACGAAAATCGTGTCTGCCTTCCAGAAGCAAAGTCGTTATCAAACCGTTAGAATTGTATTTTTGCGCCAAAACTTTTCGTAAGCTCAAGGTTTTCTCAAGGTGCCGTGTGTTTGATTTTCTCAAGGTTTCATGAAATACCTTGAACTAAAAGGAGTTCATTGGCAATTCAAGGATTTCTCAAGGTCCTTGGTTCAAATATGGTTTAAGGTTGGATCTAAATCCTTGAAACAACAGACGCTTTTTAATAGTGTTCAAGGTTTTCTCAAGGTCCTTGAGGTACTGAAATCAAGGTTTTTTTCGCAACAAGAAATACTGCTCAAGGATCCTGGGGTTTCCTTGATCATCCCTAGGTTTTCTCAAGGAAAATCAACGAAATTCAAGGATCCTTGATTTGGTAAATTGGCCAGGAGGTTTCGCCTCTCTGTTCTTACTGAGCATGATTTGTTTGGGCAAGTAATGAGATCATTTGGACACTCGTGTATGTTGATATGCTCCAAGGACCCTTCTTTGTCACATGATTTGCACTTTGCTTTAAGACTCATCAATGCTGCCTCAAGATTAAAATTTTTTGTTTTTCTTTTAGTGTCCAGCTCTTCCTTGCAAATTGGGCATTTCTTTTTTTCTCCAACTCTTACAATGGTAGTTCTGAGAACACTCTCATAACAAGTGCTGCAGATTGTGTGACCACATTTCATAACCACTGGATCAACAATCACGGAATAACTATAATTAGAAAATAGCTGTTATCATTATAAAAGTTCAAGCTCAAGATACGCTGCTAGAACTTTATTAGCTATATACGAAACTTTTCTCAACAAGATATATGTGCTGTAGTGTTCCATGTTTTATAAATATGTTTTCCTTTTAATGTACACACCAATCATAAAATTTTCAGGGAAGAACCTTTAGTGACTTCGCAAAAATCTTGGAATGAACCTTCGGGAATGACAAAATAAGATGTTTCAGGGGGGGAGGAGTTTCACGCTTCGCACAGCACAAAGAAAGTGTTTTACAAGAATCAACTCCTATGAAATCCAGTGATTTTCGCATTCTATTGATATTTCAAACATAAGATTTTATGTCTGGCAAATCTTCATGAATATTAGACACAAAACAAAAGAACGAGCAATGTTTGTGAAAATTATTTTCATCTTGATTGGAATTCCCGAATCTCATGGTAAGAAATGTTTGAATTAAAGGAATTAACTTTCGCGAATTTCGTATTTTAGATTTCGCGCGATAAACTTTAGCGAATTTCGATAAAAAACGTGAAAAACGAGAATGTTTCTCCGCTTTAAGTACTCAAATACCAAAAGTTAGATTCAGAAACGTAGAGAACGATTATGTTTCCTGTGCTTTAAAATATGTAATGGTTGAAAATACATACCACACTGGACACTGCAAATATCTAGGAATTTCACAAATAAGGACGGCTCTTCCGATGGTGACGGGTTCCTCTGTATTCATCTTAGTTTACCTTTTAATAGGAAAGGCTTTAATAGGAAAGCTTTTATAAATTGTTATGAAGGTCAAAAGTGCGATTGTCATCGTACTTCCAGATTAGGTGTAGGTTCTTGACTTTAATACTACGATCACTACTTATTGTTTTGCTCTGTATGTACATGTTCAGTTTTTATCATAAAATTGCTAATGTTAAGATTTGACTTTGGTTGGATTTGATATCAAGGCCTATTTACAAAATTATCTATTACGAATAATGTTAAGGTATGTTGACACTCAAAGTGGAAAATTTTTTAAAATAATCGAGGCTCGGGAATATTGAAGGTATTCTCATAATTAGAATAGTGTATAGATTTTCACACGAGTTGCTGACTGACTCACCCTTTGTTCTGGATGGCTGTCTTTTTTCCGTATTGATTGTCTTGTGAAGGCTCACACTGCACTGTACCTTCTAAGAATTAGAGAGTTAGCTCTTAGATGTGTGATTGCTCAGGAGCTGATTAAATTAAAAAATATTTTGACGCGTAAATATTTACTGAACTGACGAGACGTCAATACATTGCTGGATATTGGAATTTATCACATGCGTACTGTAACCGTTGTTGAAAGACCTTTTATTCCTACCACCAAGCATCAATTAGGAAGACGGTCAAGGTGCCTTCAGGCGGTCTAGTCTAAAACACCACACGAGTCAGAACACGAGTGAACACGAGTGAACACGAGTGAACACAAGTCATCAGAGTTGGAACACGAGTGAACACGAGTCATCAGAGTTTGAACACGAGTGAACACGAGTCATCAGAGTTTGAACACGAGTGAACACGAGTCATCAGAGTTTGAACACGAGTGAACACGAGTCATCAGAGTTGGAACACGAGTGAACACGAGTCATAACTAAGAACACAAGTCATAAAAATTAGAATACGCGTAAACTGGAGTCAACACTGGAAACTGAGTGGGCCTGAAAGAATTGGAACACTGAAAAAAGATGGGAAATAACCAAACACTAATGTACATAAAATAAACCTAAAGGGAGGGCAGGGAGGGAAAAAACTTAAGATGGCGAGAGACACTGCGATTGCCGCGTCCGAGCCGTCCAATTTCATGAAACTATGAAAATACTGAATTGAAACAGAGATAGAATCTTGCAAAGAATTTCAAATAATCATTCCCATAACGTACTTTATTGATAGGCGGAAAAACTATTGTGTAAAAAGATCCTCCATGAAACTAGCAATGATAAACGGGGGTAACTCAAACTAAATACATACCATTGGTCCATATAACATAAGCGAGGCAAAAAACAAGCTCGTGGTGTGCTCTAACCCCGTTCAAGCTGTGCTCTAACCAGCATGTAAAGCAAATATCTCCCGAGACATGTCTCCACCGAATTTGATATATCTCCACCGAATTCAGTACTTCTAGGAGCATTTGCATTTTTATATCAATTCGAGCTCAGTTCAGTTTAGTTTTACGTATAGCCAGCGATAAGAGAAACATGGACCGTAATTCATTGGCAATTGAAGAACAAAAGAAGCGAAAAAAATGTGAAGAGTCGGACAGTGACGAAGACAGCGAAATTGAATTTATCCGTGAGGTTAAAGCTTCAACTTCGACTTCAACTTTATTCCCAAAATTTAAAGAAGAATCACCGGAAAAAAGCCCAAAGTTGCTCGTTTCAAATCTTGATATTCACTTCGATATTTCCGACGAGGTATGCACCTTTTGATTTTCAAATCAAAATTTAGAATTCAAAATCGATAACTAACCCTATGCTACCCAACCAAATTTTCTAGAATAACTCGAACAGCAATAATGCAATAGGTGCTAAAAACTCCACAACTTATTGGGGCTAATACTTTATAGACCATTTCAACTAAGGGCCTCGGTTTATCGACTTCAGATTCAAATCCAGCACCTTCTTTTTAGTGTTGAGGCAAATTTTACGCTTCTAGTCCTTACGATGTTGATTTTATAGCGATTGAAAGTTTGAAAATTTATAAGGGTTTTGACCGTGTAAAATGACTGAGGGTGTAAAATTTCACCCCAGCGCTTTTTCACGGTCAAATCCTTTATAGAATTTCAAACTTTTAGAAGGCGCTGAATTGGAATCTGAAGTCGAAATTTCTCTATGACCTAATTTTCAATTTTTTTGAAAACGAGGCCCTTAGTTGAAATGGTCTATTATATTTGTTGTCATATATTTGATCACGTGACCTGTAGATGACCACATTTGGATCACGTCAACAAAAAGAAGAGTGACCATTTAGCACCTAATTGTCGTTTTGTTACTAATGAAGGATCATTACCAAGTTTCATTGCGGGTTTTCGAGACATGTAGGGTCGGTCCCCTACCCCGGATAATGGCTTGACAGACAAAGCGTGGTCAAATAGGGTTAAACCAGAAGTCATTTTCTTGCAAGCTTCGATTTTCTGTGGTATGTTGGAGTTTTATGAAGTATTTTTTAGTAAAATAATTTCAATGCTTTCAGGTGGAATATTCACCTGAAGATTCACCTATTACACCACACCCAGACAAAACTGGGAATGAAAAGATTCTGCCTGAAGACAATGAAATTGAACAGAATGATAGTATCCCTCAACAAACCTCTTCATCGTGTTCGTCGTACTTTCAGAACAATAAGAGTTTGCCCTTGTATAGCAAAAAGACGCCAGATTTACCAGAAATTCTGAAGATATGTTTGTTAGAAGATGTTGAAAAAGAAAAAGTTGCTACAGTAAAGCCCATGCGAATAACAACCACAGCAACATTTGTCGTCAATCAAAGAGCACTGAACCTGCGTCATCCATATGACTTGGAGGCCGATGACATCGCAGGCACATATAACAAGAAAGAACAAATAAGATTCTATGAGATCATTGAGGATGCTGGCATGATAACCAACTATGCACAGATACATGAGAAAAAAAATCCTGACGGTCAAGTGATAGATGGAAAAATCAATGAGAGAGTTGGCAAAACAAAATGGGTACAGAGGAAGCCGAATTTCAAGAACGCGTATGCTCTGATAAGGAAAAGAGCTGTCCACAAAGCGACACTTGAAAAACATGGTGTGCAGTTTATTCGGTACATCATCTATATGATGCCATTGAATGAATATAATGATATTTTTCGACATCTACGTCATAAAAAGGATTATACCTTGCAGTGCAGCAACATAATCATGAGCTATTACTTCGACTCTGAGGAAGAAGTTGACATTGAAAGTGCCCAGCATGGCAATGCCAGACACGCTAAAACTCCTCTGTTTATGCCTGTTGCTCATTCTGTAAAGCAGACGTTAAAGCAGACTGTGCAAGAAAATAGAAATACAGCTCCTAGAATGCTTAAAGACAGATTAGTCGATGCGCAAGATATCGAGACACCCATGTCACAAGTAGTGAGAAACAGCAAGCAGTTATCCAACTATAAGCAGAACTACGCTGAGAGAAAGTGTTCTGACAGTGATGTATTATTAACTTTACTGTTGGAGGTATTCAAAGGAGGCTCAAATGATTTAGGTGATGCATTGGATGACGATGATCAAGTATTTGTACAAGAAATGCTTGTTCGTAATGGCAGGCAAGCAAATATAGTTGCATTTTCCAAACCAACACTAAACGATGTCAAACGGTAAGATGCTGTTAATTATCATCATAAGCTCCATAAGCTGCTTGTTGGAAGATCTATTCGTATTCAATGTATGTATTTCATCTTGCAGGTTTTGTTGCGGAAATACTTCAAAATTCACAGTATTATCTATTGATACAACGTTTAATGTTGCAAATTACCACCTAACGCAAACAGTGTACCGCAACTTAGCTGTTGTGAAAAGAGAAGATGGTAGACATCCCTGGTTTGCTGGGCCAGTTATGGCTCATAGAAACAAGGAAATGCTGGATTACAGCTATTTCTGGCAAGCATGCAAAAGAGGCGATAAAGCCCTAAAGTCTCTTCGTGCATTTGGGACCGACGAAGATGCAGCTATGATCGAAGGGATTCTAACTGAAACAGATTCAAATACTATAAATCTCCTCGGAAGTGAGCACGTTAAGAAGAATATAAAAAGGAAACTGCAGCAGCTAAATTTTCCAGAAAAAGCCAGTTGCAGAATTTTAAATGACATATTTGGGAGCAAAAATGCAGGCCTAATTCAATGTTCCTCTGAAAAGGACTTTGAAAAGAAAGTTGCAACATTAAAAGATAAATGGCTAGCAATTGAAGGAGCGCTGACGAAGAATGACCCACCGAAATTCGTTGATTATTTTGAAAAACACAAGGAAGCTGCAATTCGCCAAAAAATGATTAAATGTATTCGTGAAGCGGCAAATGAGGTTTGTGATCTTACATGTAATAAAACACTTAAAATCTTAAGTTTATATATATCAGGATCTTTGTAGTGCATCACGGAGGGCCAACCTGAGCGATCCTAGAAACCAAATTTTCCGTACCAGCCCACTCTTGGCACACATTTCTCGTTTCGTGTTATTCCATTTGCAGAAAAACCATATCTTCTTCAGTAAAAAAAGGTGTTCGTAGGCCATAGTTGTTACAAAATTACTAGAGCATTCATGAACCACCATTTTCTTGATATTAATCCTTGATGCCAAGGGGTTACAGGGGTGCACGGACCTAACTTTGTCCTAACGGAATTAGGGAATCGGACCCTCTTGTTGCTTTTGCTCACTAGTCAAATTTCCTTAAAAGATGCCCTATATTGTTACTAATAAAAATATAAACGTAAATAGGAAAGATATAAAAATGCGGCCACGATTTGGCCAGCATGTGCGCATGCAAACAAAGCAAGTGAATCCCAATAATACGAGTTTCTTCGCTGAAATTTATGCAGTTTATCCATGCAATATCATGGCCAATATTTTCATTGTTAGGAAGATGATTATGGTCAAAATCCCATAGAATGGCTACACTATATGGTGAAAAAGGATCTAGATGAGATAGGCAAGGAAGAAGGAAAGACACACAGAGACGTGAGCTTGGCAGCATGTTTTGAAGCATTGAAGAGGAGAACATCACGAATGTATGCAGACTGCATGAAAGCGATCTTTGATCAAGGACCGTACTATCTTAGCGAAGAATATGAAAAATTCCACATTGAATATGATTTGTGGATGGAGATGCCCGTAGACGCTCGTCGTGCACATATCCAGCGTTTTTTTACCCACGTGCCAAAACATGCACCGAAAGATTCAAATCCAAGATGCCTATACAATGCCTCGCCGTTGAGTGCGTCAAAATCAGCTATGGAAATGCCGAAACAAAACGCCATCATTGCTGGCAAAGGCTTTCTGCCAAGGAAAATTCCCATATCTGTACAAGACTTGCAGTTACCGCGCTGGGCAGTTTCACAAGATGTTCTTGAGAAAGTTTTCAGGGATGCACAAATACTCCTCGACGATGAACATTCGATCAAAGACACGCCCTCGAAAGATCCACTCGTTAAAACTGTGAGAAGTGAAGGAAGCGTGCACCCATTGATCATAACACCACAGAAAAAGAACAAAAACCTCTTTGAATGCAGCTGCAAGGTTTTTGCATCTCTGCGTGTCATATGTCATCACAGTCTGGCTGTTGCACAGGTAAATGGCAAAGTACTGGAATATATTATGGAAGTTAAAAAAAGTTTTGTGTCCAGTTCAAAAAGATCAAAGCAACTGCCTAACCTAACAGCTGGCATGGAAAAAGATCTTCCAGTTTCTTTGAAAGGCATGAAGAAGAATGAAGTAGGGAAGGCATTTCAAAGGAATCGTCGCAATGAACAACGGAGAAAAGAAAATTCCTTCAGCATCATGAGTCAGTCAATAATCATTGATGATGATTGCCAGCCTTGTTCATCAAATGAGCAACAACAACAACAGCATTCGCAACTACAGCATCAGCAACAACAACAGCACCAGCAGCATTACACGCAACAACAACAGCACATGCACATGCAACAACAACAAATACAACAACAAATGCAACAACAAACGCAACAACAAATGCAACCACAACAACAACAGCACATGCACATGCAGCAACAACAAATGCAACAACAACTGCAGTACACGCAACAACAACAGCGTACGGAACAACAACAGCAGCAGCAGACACAGAAACATAGACAGCAGAATCAGGAGCAGCTTCAGCAACAACAGCAAATACAACAACAACAACTGCCACTGCAACAGGGTCAGCAGTATCAGCAAGCAGTGCAGTTTCCCGGACACGCAACGCTACCATATAGCCACATGTCAGTGCAACAAATGTCCCAAATCCCGCCAATGCCCATGCCTTTGCCGAGTAATGCAATGCTTGCAAGTTCTTCAACAATGCCTGCAAGTTCTCCAACACAGCATCCTGCTCACTGGCACTCTGGAATGTCTCCCTTTCCCTATGAAATTATCGTATTTCCTCTAGGGGTCAGCAAATGTTATGGATGCGGTAAAAATTTCGCAGAAAAATACAAGAAAGACCCCCACAATCTTATCATTCGCCACAAAGACAGACGAATAAGAGGCAAGGGAGACGATGGAAATATCATCTACAACGCAGAGTTTACTGCAACCTACTACCATCTTAACAGGATACATATTCAAAACAAGAATCCTCTATTTGATGGACAAGTGCATTTGAGTGCAGACTTGCGTCAGCAACTGGACAAGACAAAGATTTTACTGATTGAAGCTTCAAGTGGTTTAAAAATAGCTTAAGAGAAACTTGTTTTCCATTTTTCAAATTTTATATCAAGTTTTCCTAGATTCCGTAATGTTAGTTATTCCAGCGCAACATTCTCTTGAAGATGGACGACATCTTGAGTGAGGGAATCCACTTGGCGTGCAATGACTGGGATTTCGGTCGCTTGTTGAGAGGTAGTGAGGCAAATTTTGGTTAATTCTAATTAAATTCCTCCAGAATCCTCCTTGAAAAGATAAGCTGGGGCTTGATTCCTTTCTTTAACTTTTACCTCAATTAAACGTGAATTTGAAGCAAATTTGCTGCACTACCTCTCCTGACACGATTTCAATTCAGGTCGTTGCACGAGGAGCGGATTCCATTATTCAAGATGTCTGTCATGTTCCAGAAAAATGTCGTGTCGACCCAGACCTCTTTGAAAAGGTCTATTGTCTTGATGCTCAATTTTTGTAAAGCGTTTTTAATTCTGCTCTGCTCTGAATGACAAATTAAATGCTACATTTGTTATGTAGAATTCTCTTATTATATATATTTGTCACTATTTGTTACTATATATCCATTGTTCTGTTCTGAATGAAAAACATACTTATTACATATATTTGTCATTATTTGTTACTATATATCCATTGTTCTGTTTTGATTGACAAATTAAATGCTACATTTGTTATGTAGAATTCTCTTATTACATATATTTGTCACTATTTGTTACTATATATCCATTGTTCTGTTTTGATTGACAAATTAAATGCTACATTTGTTATGTTGAATTCTCTTATTGCATATATTTGTCACTATTTGTTACTATATATCCATTGTTCTGTTCTGAATGAGAAACATACTTATTACATATATTTGTCATTATTTGTTATTATATATTCATTGTTCTGTTTTGAATGACAAATTAAATGCTACATTTGTTATGTTGAATTCTCTTATTGCATATATTTGTCACTATTTGTTACTATATATCCATTGTTCTGTTCTGTTCTGTTCTGTTCTGCGACATTAATTTTATGGCTCGTGTTGCTTACCGTATCTGGGTGGCTCGTGTTCGTTCGTGTTCACTCGTATTTATAAACTGATGACTCGTGTTCCGACTCTGATGACTCGTGTTCACTCGTGTTCACTTGTGTTCCAACTCTGATGACTCGTGTTCACTCGTGTTCCAACTCTGATGACTCGTGTTCACTCGTGTTCCAACTCTGATGACTCGTGTTCACTCGTGTTCCAACTCTGATGACTCGTGTTCACTCGTGTTCCAACTCTGATGACTCGTGTTCACTCGTGTTCACTCGTGTTCACTCGTGTTCTGACTCGTGTGGTGTTTTAGACTAGATCCCTTCAGGCTTGGATTTCTAAGTAACAGATTATTTTGTGATACTTTCCCAAAAATATGAATTACTTCACAGTATACACTTTTTTTACTAATTAAAGGGTCAATAAACAACTCAGGGCTGAGTTTTTGGTTTGAATACCTTTCTTTATGCAATACATCATTGCAAACTTGTCAATTACATGATAGAACAGCATGAAAGGAGCAAAAAAAATGAGTATTTAGGGGGTACCGAGTCATTCTATGAGGGCTGAAAGACAAGATAGTAAGTTAAGCAACTTTGAGGGCTAGACCAAAAGCACCAGTTGCTTATTCAAGAAAGTGTAAAATGTCCTCGGCTACTCTACACACTTTTTTTAATAAGAGTACAGTCTATAAGAATATTCAGGCTCCAAATTGCCAAAGAACAATGAAAATTTAAGAATAACAATGGAAAAGTTCGAGCCTCGGCAAAAATTAGGAGATTCTTATAAAAAAAGTGTGTATAGCTGCTGTAAAGCCCTGTCTAATGTCTTTTTCCCCCAAGGTGGGGAGGGGGCTAGTGACTACATTTTCACTCGGGGTGTGCGTATGGTGAATCAACTTCTTACCCAACAATATCGATTTGCCTAAAATTTCGAACCCAAAAATATGGGTTTCTTGAGTTACAGTCTCCCAAAATGTGTGTGGCAATTCTTTTCGATATAAATGTCTGAGGCATGGGTCGCTGTTGTTGTCATGTTTTTACTTAAGGTAGAATAACTTTAATGTATCATAGAATGGAACCCAAAAAGATCGCTAAACTAAGAATTTCGTACCCGAAATGTATGAATGTCTAGTAAAATATTTTTGACCCAAATAAATGGCTGTTAAGCAAAAGTTCTGACACAAAAACATTGCATAAACATCCCTGTGTCAAAATGTGGTCACTATCCCCCTAGGCTTTTCTATCGGATATTGGTTGCTTTCCCAAATACAATACATGTGAATTCGAGGATTCAATTCGATTTTTTAAGTTGCTTAGCAGTCGCTAATCCAGTACTAGGAATGCCTTAGGTTTTCCCTATCTAAATAGATACCACCTTGCTCATATAACACTTGCTTATAACAAAATGCGTGCGTCCATCTTGAGCAAGGTGATGCAATTCTTTTAGAACCTTGCGTATAGTGTGTATAAGTGGTACAAACAGTCTTCTTTATACATAAACATCTTCGCTCTACCCTAGTTCAAAATTGGCTCATTTTTGGACCTCTTATGGCTACCTATTGGTAGCAAAAGTTTCTTAGCATTTGCTTAATTTTCGCTTTATATTTTTTGCAAAAATATACAGTTATTTGCTTAATCTTAGTTATAAATTTTCTGCAAAATGAGTTCCTTTAAAATAAGAAGATCGGGGTTTGGTGCATCCTAAAGACCATCAACCGAGCGATCACTGTTTCTTTTGTTCAGTTTTGATGCTAGAAATACACACCTTTCGCAGAAGAGAACACCCATACAAAAACTAGTAGCATTGTAGGACCAGTTATTAAAAACAAATTCACAAATAGCATTTAAGAATAGGCAGATGGGATTTTATCCTGTAACCCGCTTTGTATGACCAAAGATACAAAAAGTTAAAAAGATATAGCATTTTACTGTTATACAGTCTTGGTAATTTTCACTCATAGCCTACATTCCTGCTAATTTCTGTGTTGGAGCGAAAACAGTTTCCTACAACAAAACTTCAGAATATATAGCATTTTGATTTATATATTAACTTTTGAGAGATGCAATATCGTAAACTCCCGGTAGCTCGAACTCCTAATAGCTAACTGTAATATGTATTCGAAGCATTTTCCTTGCTGTCTTGTAGGTTCGAGTTATTGAGAGTTTATTGTACTTTTAGAATGTCTACCTGTAGATGTAGACACATCTTAGAGAAAGATCCTGTAATCACTGTTACTGTTAGTCTTGTACAGAGAGGGACATAGGAGCAGTACTAAGAATCATAATAGATATGCCGTGAAAGTAATATTAGTTTAAAATGAAGTCATAGCTTGTAATTGAAGAACAAAACTTAAGAATAACATCTTTGGATGAGGCTCAAATATAACAAAATTGGGAGGAAAATAGTCCTCAATAGGGAAGGCTTACAACAGGCGAGCGAACTTTTTCCAACTAGTTTAGATGAGCCTCCAGCTCATACACTGTAAAACATTTTGTCCTGAATAATTATGGACAATCGAGCTTTTTGTCCATAAACTATGACCATTTTTTTGTCCATAATTTAACACTGAACTGTCCATAACTCGTCCATGATTCGTCCCTAAATTTTAAGGTTAATTTCCTACAGTATAGGGAATTCGTTCTCAATTAAGTCTTGAACAGTTTTCATGTGCTCAATAATGTATGGTTTGCTGTTTGATTTGAGTGCATCGAAGCAAGTCAAGGCTGTAAGATTGAAAACAATAAGTGTTTGTAAGACCCACCCACACCTTTTTCATCATATTGCCATCCCGAACGTTAAAGAAAGGTTCATCACCACCTCCTGCTACAAAAGGTTCGGAGGTAAAAGCTCATTTAAAAGCAAAAGGGTCGTATTAAAATATTTTCTGACCCAGATCTCACTGGTGAAAGTCTCATTTTGATGATCTATCAAATGAGATAAATATTCTCGTTTATCAAAATACATTATTGATCTCAACTTAGGCAAGTTTCTCAATTATTACGAAATCGAGGTTTGGCTCGAAACAGAGGCTAAATGCATATCGTATAACAATCATATTTGGAATCAGTGCCCAAAAATTTACTCCAGGGAGCCCTTGTATCTTTGTTTTTTTCTTTCAATAACGCTACATTTACTGTACATCTCAATTGTGATGATGATTATGATGGAAAGAAGGGTTCGAGTTCAAAACTGTCATCAACAAAGCTCTTTTGACAAATAATAACTGGATTACTGTTTTCCAGTGTGGATTGCGCAGCATGGCTGAGAGTTATTGGTGGGAGTCTGCTGTCTGCTCTGTTGCAGTGCGCGATCACTATCAAAAAAGAGAGCCTGGAGGCCAGGAATCAATTTTCTCCAGCATGATTGAAATTAGAAACATATAAAATGTAATCATCGTGTGTCTAAGATTTGTTTCAATCTATGTACAAGAATTTTCATTCCCTTGGCTTTGGATAACTCAGTTTTAATTGGTTGCCTTTAAGCTTTTTGCCTGAGCTGATGACAAAATCGGAAGAAGGACAAATAATCAGGGCGGAAATGCTGCTACTTGGAAGGATAACAAAATAATAATTGCAAAGTAAAGGTAAAAGTTCGTTTACATGTTTCTTCCTTAATTATCTCTGTCATAAACATACAAGCTGGGTGTAAAATTTGCTCAAATGAACAGTACCTCAGATGGCCATTTGTATTTACCGGCATTGGAACTGTGGCATCGGCATTGGAACCGGCATTGGCAATGGAATTGGCGCCATTTTTCTATCTAAGTCAGAATGCAAACACAACTTACCAGGGGGGTTGCATAAAAGATTTTAGCTCCAAATCCTTCTCAATTGTGTTGCTTTTTTACTTCCTTTTTTAGTTTTTTGGCTTTTCGAATGTTCTCAGGTATCAAAATTCCCCTTTAATTCTTCACTGGGTTTCATTTGGTTTACTTCTTAGCCTATTCAAAACAATATTAGAACACAATATGCAGAGTTTCGTATAAAATTGAACAAGAACAGAGCAAGACAAACTTAAACTCATAAGGTACAAACTCATAAAGTGCTATTTTTCATTTCAATTCAAAACCTTTTTTTGAAACTTCTTGTGTTTTGGTAAAAAAGTGATGTCTTGGCATGTCAACGGGATATAAATGTCTGGAAGAAAGTACAAGCACTTCCGTTGAAGCATCTCACAGGTGCCCCAGTTGCCGAGCATTTGTTTAAGTATGCAGCACTTCCGTTGTCCATTCCTACTTCATATTCCGTGAGCCGATTGAAGTTTTGTGACAACCAGACAAATTGGAAAGCCACAAACAGTCAAATACGATCGATAAATGTATTGGGAACACCATTCAGATAGAATTACTATGCTTCCAGTATAGATACTTTAGAAAACTCTTAAAAATCTTTCAGTACTCAAAATTTGCAATTTTAAGAAACTTTCAGTATTGGACCAATTTGTTAGTTTGTTATAACAAAATACGTGTATGTTCAAGAGCATAGTAATTTCTTATAAGAAAATGGGTGTATTCTGTCCAAAAATTTTTCTCACAGCCATTCATTTGAAACTCTCACTGGTTTTACGCTTTAACAATATGTACTATCGTTCGTTGGCATTTTTTGGTTATATGTTGAAATAAAAACAAAAGCAAGAAAGAACGTTCCATTTATTGAGTCGTGACTCTTCTTTACTTTCGTGACAGATCCCGTTTGTGCGCTCCATGCTCTGTCCTTTTTAGGTTAAGTTTATTCCTGTTATAAATTTTGAGATCTGTGATTGAAAGATCTTGTTCTGTGCCCGCTCGGATCGTAGTGCTCCCACGATGTCGTGAACAGGAGCTCTGAGCTAGTTTAATTTCATTTTGTCAAGTGTACTCATGCCAGAAAAATAGTAACTGAAACAGGGCATATGAAGCATTTTTCTGCCTTGTTCTGCCCACCCTTCCCGCAACATTGCTCCCTTGGATATCCCATCACATTCGAAAAGCCAAAAAACTAAAAACGGAAGTAAAAAAGCAGCACAATTGAGAAAGATTTGGAGCTAAAATCTTTTATGCAACCCCCCTGGTAAGTTGTGTTTGCATTCTGACTTAGATAGAAAAATGGCGCCAATTCCATTGCCAATGCCGGTTCCAATGCCGATGCCACAGTTCCAATGCCGGTAAATACAAATGGCCTTTTTTGATGGAAAATGGGGGAAACGCCCTTTTTAACAATTTCCTAATGACTGGAAAACCATGACATTTTTCTTATCACCCGTCGGCCAACCCTGGTTCCCTCACTACGAGATTCCTTCCCATATTGAAACACAAAATTGGAGAATCGGGGTCTACCGAGCCATGTGAGATAGGTCATACTTCGTAGCTTGTGGTTTGGGGGCTCAAAAAACCGAAGTAACAGTGTTGAAAGCCTTCAAGTTTTAATGCAAACATGTATATTTAAACAAAACATGTATTCGTCCTGTAATTTTTGGATGGGCAAAGAGGGGCAAAAGATTCTCTTTGGGTGGGCAATGCCCCCTCCGCGCCCCCTGACAAAATGTCTAAAATCAACCTGTGCCCCCTGCCTCTCCATGAAGATAACATGTATGCATTTAATTCCCGTTTTGGAAGCAAATCTAGTTTTTGTTTCAAGGATTTGCTCCCAGAATGAATGGTCATACTTATTCCCTTGGGAAGAATCACCTAATTTTCTTCCGAAACGTGAGGAATACTCACACGCTAGCGAATTCATAATCTCCGCTGTGGTGGATACGCTCTACTGTGGTGGGTTATTATTCTCTACTGTGGTGGATAAGCTCTACTGTGGTGTGTTACCATGCTCTACTGTGGTGGGTTATTATGCTCTTCTGTCGTGGTATTTTTGCAAACCACAGTAGAGCTTATCCATCACTATTTTTTCACGTATTTTTCATCAACACTTTAAAGATGATATCCTTTCGTTCACCCTCGATGCGGTTGACTGTAGGCCATCTCTGTAATGCAAATAATATTATAAAGTTATAGTATCTTTTGAATAGTATGAAATACTATCAGACACTATCTTCACGAGTTTTGTTTCACAATAAGAAGGCACAAATCTAGGAGGGGGGTACTTCCATTGAAGCCCAACAGCGGTGTCCAGATGTTTTACGCGTCTTACAAATGACAACCAAATGACCCATTTGATAGAAATCATAGTGCATTTTCGGGGTATTTTGAGAGTTACTAGCCTTCAAATCTTATTTTCTGATGTTTTAAGCTTCTTTTGCTGCATTTTGTGTACTTGAATACGGCAAACTTTTAAAGAAAATATTTTATTGCTGGATTTGATGTTATAAAATTTGAAAATGTCATGATTTCTAACTTCTTACACTAAAATTTGAGAATTAGTGAAAAATTTACTACCATTTGAGATATCCTAGTATGTCGAAGTGAATTGATCGTCAATAGCTACGCGGCAAAAGAAAATGATGAATTAAGATTGGCGCTTAGTCTGATTACCTGAGACCTACAGTTATCACTCAGAGCACATTTTAAGGAATTTTCAGTGGTGGGCCAAAATAAGGAAAGGGGCCTAATTTTTTTGAATCTCAATTATAATTTGAAAAGCTTTTGTCCAAAACAATAGGACAGCAAGGGGGCCTCCTGGGCCAAATGGCCCACCAGTACATATGTTAAAATATGCCTTGTTATCACTACTTATTGAATGGCTAGGACACTCAAACTACGATTAAATTGACTCATAATCGAACAGTCATCTTTATGGGTTTACTACTTCTGCCTTGCTCACAAATTGGCATGGCAACACAGACGTCAATGGCAAGTGGATGTGATGGCCTAAATCTACCGTGTACAAAATGACTTGAAAAACAATGTTTCTTGTATAGCAACTTAACTGAACATTTGTTTTACAGAAGGCTTGTACTAATGTAGCTTTCTCAATATTTGATAAAAAAGTTCTGCAATATTTAGTTCTTGAAGGCCTGCCGAAGAGTGCTGAGGGTCCCGGTGTTTCACTGTGACGTTGAAATAGCAAGCCTCGTTTCAACGCAGACCAGCTTTTTGGTGCGGGCCAGTCCACAAAATGCCGTAACATTGCGAGCCACAGTTTGAGTG
This sequence comes from Chrysaora quinquecirrha, assembly GCA_014526335.1. NCBI lineage: Eukaryota > Metazoa > Cnidaria > Scyphozoa > Semaeostomeae > Pelagiidae > Chrysaora > Chrysaora quinquecirrha. The sequence goes on along the minus strand of JACTAT010000064.1, from coordinate 1,014,463 downwards.
ATCTCGATTTGATGTTAGTCTACGTCTGATGAACGATAACTGGGACTCAGACTCAGGTAATAAGTCTAATTGGCGCTATGTCACCCCAGACTGTGAACTTTAAGTCACATTATTTTTAAAACATCGAGATAAAATAATCTTTGCAGAAAAGATTTCTGCTACATATTTTTCTTAGAAATTGGTTACACATTTTATATAAGGAATCTCTAACGTAAACCCATTTCAAGACACATGGTCATACCCGTGAGGAATCAGTCCTTCTTTTTCAAGAACAGAGCTCGCATCACGCTTTTCATGGCACACGATTTAGAATAAAATTGAATAGAATGACTTCTCAAGGGTATGGTTGTGTGATCTAAATTGAGTAGAAACAAAAACAACGAAGCCTATTAAGTCTAAACCCATCTTGTTCTTGAAATAGAATTATTCTTTGTTTTAACAGTATTAATTCGTTTGAGCGCCGCCACCGAATGAGCACCGCCGACCCCAAACGAGCCCCGCCCCCGAAGAGCGCCGCCCCCGAATGAGCAACGCCCCGGAATGAGCGCCGCATCTGAAGTTCTGAAAATTTCAAAGAGGCCGCGACGCTAAAACGAGTAAATACGGTATTTAATTTTGGACATATTCAGCAGCGAGTTCGTAAAAAAAGTTTATAAGTAAAAACGTGAAGAGACGGAAATAGGAACAACATCAGAAGATAGAGTGAATTTCGTATTCCGAGCAAAAGATGAAAACAAAAATCATATTTTTGGGGCAGTTCCTAATCTTTATCAATTAGCTACAGGCCCTGTCCGGACAAACATTTCACGCGATTTCACTAGGTAAATTTTGGAGTTTCTTAAATTTTTGGGCATTCGAGTCTTGATTTCAAAATTGCGAAGAACAGCGAAAACATTTTGAACATACTTAAAAGCTTTTTTGTCTGACACTCCTCAGAGTAAAAACGTCAGAAAAAGACAGAGACAAAGAACTAAGGGGAGATGTATACCCAGATGCGACTCGAAATGCACCAATGAGAAAAAGAGGCCGAATTGGTATTGTGTTTTAAATACCAATCAGCCTGGAAGATTAGGCGGGATGACCAATAGAAAATTGATTGAAGAGTCCTAGTGAGAAAACGAACTCTTTCTGTCGTCACAGAACCTGCGTTTTGGTTTTGATGTGGACGGATTCGAAAGTCTTGATTCTCCTTCATTCAAAAGGTTTCTCTTTCTTGCACTTCTTTAAATAAATTTTTGAATTAACGTGTCATGTTATCACTCCCTGTTGTGCTCACTGTTTTTGTAACTCATGTTTGTATCTGTAAATCTGGTCCGTCTAGCGCTTGTCAAACGACGCTTCGGTGCTTATTGTACAAATTAACACAGGTCAACCGTTCATCCAAAGAACTAAGCAATTACCTTTGTCACTCACCACAACCACCATCATCATCCTTATCATCTTCATCATTATCAACATCATCCTCATCATCAACATCATCATCATCATCACCACCACCATCATCATCATCACCACCACCATCATCATCATCATCATCATCACAACCATAATTCTATTTTTATTTAATCCGCAATACAACACTACTTATTACAGGCATGGCTGCTAACAAAACTCTAATATTAACATAGGAAAAAACGAATACATACAAGCTGTTGGGAATACATAAAAGCTGAAACCTCGCGCTACCCGCGCACCTCACGCGCTATGATGATGATTATCTAGGACACTGTATGGTATTCATCTTCGACTTTCCTGAGATTACACTTCTGATGTCAAAGCAACTGAACCCTTCCATATTTAGAGCAACAGCACTACAGACTTAATTTTCCTGACTTATAAGAAATTGAAAAGGTATTTTTTTCCTAAAACAGTACGTAGATGAAAGATAAGCGTAAAAAAATGCAACCCGCATTTCCCCACTAATTTCTAACAAGGGCGTTCATGGTTTTCTTTTTATGCGTGCACACTTTGTGACACTTAAATCGAAACTTAGACACTTTTCCATTTGGGGGGCCGAATTTCGATCCCTAACCATTTCTTCCAGATTAACTTCTGCACTCTTCTCTTAAGCTTCATTTTCCAGTACCCAAAGTTCCTTAATGTTTTGAGAAATTTGGCTCGGTGAGTTTCTTAGCAGACTTTTAGGTATCTAACAGTCATTTTTACATTCATTGTTAAAGAACGTTTTGCAAGGCAAGTTTCTAAATATCTAGAAACAATAGAAGAAATCCCTACATAAATCTTTGTAAAGCTCAATAAATACCATAAATCTAGCCAAAATAGACAAAGAGATTAATAAATCTAATAAATCTCGTACGCCATTTTTAGTAGTGATACACCCCTCTACATACTAAAGCTAATACATACCAACCTAACTGAACAAAACAAACAGCAGTTTATCAATCTAACAGATAAAGCTTAGGTATGATATTAGCAGCAAATGTACTTAAAGATATAAGGTTTGTCTATTACCCTTTAAGACAATGCAATTTATATTTTTTTCATTTTTTGCAGATTTTGGTGTTTATGGACTTTGTGGCACAGTCCACAAAGAGAGTTCTTTTCTCGCTGGTATTCTTGGATTAATTCTATTGGGCTTCACGCTGTTTTCATCTCGCTGCCCTTTAACAAACATAGTGCGATTTGGGATTGACTTTATTATGTTATTGGTGTATTTCGATGTTATCTTGGTATAAATTCTGCCTTAGTCCAAGTTTCAGTTTTTATCTAACGTTTATTCTCTTAGGGCTCTCTTAGTGGGATTTCCAAAATTGTTTCACTGTTTCACTCAATTTTGAATTTTTAACTTCTTATAGGCCAGATATTTCAAAAGCGTAAGTTACCAATACTTTCGTTACGAAATTATCGGACGAAAGATTAAGTTTTGGTTGGCTTTACAGATGAACTTGTTGTGCTTTTTCAAAAAGCTGTGTGAAGCATTTGTCTGTCCTAATCCCATCCTTTTGTGGTAAAGGGCGCGGTTTTCTGGCCGAAATTTCTTCTTCTAGTAGCTAACTGTCCTTTTCATTCTCAAAATGATCTTCCCTGTTACACAAAAGTACGCGCTTATAGCATAGTTTGAAAGTCAACTTTAGCAAATTCATCACATGTCACAACGATATTCACAGCTAGTAAACAATTATAGATGCTGTTTGGCCTCAAATATATTGAGGATGATGAATTGATAGGAGTTGGGTGTTAGAATACAGCTTGGTGAATAAATTTGAACTTGACTAAAACGACTCCCTTGTTCCTTGTTCACTGTTCTTTACTCTGCAATACCTGAAATTATAAGTTGAAAAATGTTTCAAGCAAATCTTCAATGACTTAGCCGTTGAAAATTGTTAAAAATTGCTAAACAATGCTGCTGGTTAGAAGCAAAATGCATTTGTTTAATGGTAACAACAAAAAAGTAATGGGTAATGGCTAAATAATAGATAAAAATCTGTTGGCAGAGAAACAAGCAATTGATCACTGAAAAATCTCTGATCTATTATTTTATAAGTCGTTTATGCACCATAAAAACACAACACCTTTTATTTTTCATTAAGTGTAGTTTTGTTCATTGCTTCAGTTTATTGATTAAATTTATGTAGTTTATTATAGAACTAATGCATTCTAATTTTTATTTCACTATAGGCTGAAAAATGTTTGGATTGGATAATAATGTACGTTTATTTATAAGAAAAAAGGGTTCAGAGGCTGAAAAGTTAAGAACATGCTAAGATAATTTAGAGGCTTTGTGAAGCTTGTGAACTTACAATAGACTTCCATTTCTGTATGTTCGTGCTAATAATCTTATATTTCTTATTTTAAACTTTACACGTATTTTGTTTTATAAGAAACTAAAAAAATGTAGCAGTACAGAAAGTTTCTTGAAATGTTAGCAGTTTGAGTACTGAAAGTTTCTTTCATATCTTTACTGGCGACGTAGTAGCTAATTTTATCTGAATGGTGTTTTAAACCCATTTACCTATCGTATTTGACTGCTTGCGATTCTACAATTCGTCTGCGTGTGACAAGAGTACTTTATTGCAGACGAAAAACGGGGAATGAAAGAAAATATTTCCTAGGTTGAGGTGAAAAGTTTCTTTCTTAGATATTTTCCCGTACTGGAGTATCTAACATTTTGGCCATTCCAGAGTCTGGGTTTCTTATGAAGAGTTTTTTATAAATCATTATAATACGTGTATGTTATTTAATGAAACATGTGTGTCCCTTTTTGTGGCAATTGTCACCTAATTTGAAAAACAACAGTTTTTTAAGAGCAAGAAAATTAAGTAAATGTTAAGAACATTTTAAACCTTTAAATCGAAACAATTAAGAACATTACATGGCCTTCTTCAATTTCAGTGATTTTATAAGAAAAAAAAAGTGTAATGTTTTCTTCTATTAGCAACTATAATTACTGTGTATTCGCTTCATTGTGAATGATACCAGATTAGTAAAAAACATCAGACTCTTTTGTTTGACTTATTCTCTGCATTGTAATTCAACCGTTCTCGATTAGATGAAAGACTTTTAAATCGAGCTCGATTAAATGAACAACATTTTATGGCTTGGAGTTTCTCGATCGAGCTCGATTGGAGTGAATAAAGACACTCTGAAACGAACGCGAGCTTTAATGGCTACACAAATCGAGCTCGATTCAACAATCAAGTATCCTCACGCACCTATGTTGAGAAATCGAGCTCGATTGAACACTCAATGGCAGCTTGACAAACAGTGACGCCTCTCAGCAATCAAACTTACAAACTATTATAAGAGAGTATTTTCAACTCAAGCGAGCTCGATTGAAATCGGTCAATCGAGTACGTTTGGACACTGCCAATCGAGTACGATCAGAACATCCAATCCAGCTCGATTGACGGGATAATAATCTCCGTAGAACGAGCTCGATTGGCAATGTGAGATCGAGCTCGATCAAGGATACACTACACGATATTTCCAATCGAGCTGGATTTCTCCCCGTAAATCGAGTACAACAAAACATTCCCGTAGATCGAGCTCTTTTTAGCTTCAATCGTACTCGTTTTTGTTCAATCGACCACGATTTAGCCTCAAGTATTTTTGACCCTGAAATTAACTGATATTACATCTGTGGTATCATTAAGAAATATTATGAATAACAGGGGACACAAAGATTGAGCCTTGGGGTACTCCTGTTAGGACATTGTTTGCATTGGATAGACAGTTGTCATAATTCACCACTACTGATCGGTTGAAAAGGTAATCTGTAAACCAATTTAGCTCTTCATCACGAATTCCATATTGGGGCAGTTTCTCTAATACATTTGAGTGACTTATCGTATCGAATGCTTTACATAAGTCTATAAATGCTGCAACGACCAATTTCCCTTCCTTCACATTTTTTCGTATGTCCTCCAAGAAGAGGGTTGCTGCCAACTCCATTGAGGGCTTAGGCCTAAATCCTAATTGAGAGGTAGACAGCAACTTATTTTGCTCAAGATATTCCATGACTTGCCGATGCACAGCCTATTCAATAATCTTTGACAGAAGAGGAAGAACCAAAATTGGCCTTTAGTTGACGAAACTTGAGCAAACTAACTAACAAACAAACTAGCTAAGAACCTAACATACTAGAAAACTAATTAACTAACTAAATAACTACCTAACTGACTAACTAACCACCTAACTAACAAATTAAGAAACTAACTAACCAAATAACTAACTAACAGTCCATCTTTCTAACTAACTAACATACAAGCTATGAGTGCAACATAACTAGCCAGCTTACTAAGTATCTAACTAATTAGGTATCTAAACTACTATCAAACTTACTAACTAACTAACTAACTGACTAACTAACTAACAAACAAACTTGCTAACTCTCTGATTTACCAACTAAATAACTAACTATTTAAATAACTAACAAACTAATCAACTAACTAACTAGCTAACTGAACAACTAACTAAATATTCAAATGAATAACTAAATATTCAACTGACTAACTAACTGTCTATCCTAACATGCTTACTAACTAACTATTTAGCTTACTAACAAACAAACTCGCTAACTATCTAATTTACTAATAAACTAACAAAGTAACTAAGTAACTAACTAACGAACTAACTAACCAACAATCTAACTAACTTTCTATCTTACTAACCAACTAACAGACAAGCTATGCTTGCAACCTAACTACCCAGCTCACTAACTAACTAACTAACTAACTAACCAATAAAGAAACTCGCTAACTATCTAATTTATTAACAAACTACCTAACTACAGAAATAACTTACTAACTAACTAACTAATCAACTAACTAAATAACTAAAAAACAAACTCACTTACTAACTGTCTATCTGCTAACTAACTAGAATACAAGCTATGCTTGCAAGCTAACTAACCAGCTTATTAACTAATTAATTATTCAAATGACTAACTAACTCTTTATCCTGCTAACTAACTAACATGGAAGCTATGCTTGCAACCTAACTAACAAGCTTACTAACAAATTAACTAACCATCTAGTTTACTAACAAACTAACTAACTAACCCACTAACTAACTAACTATTTATTCAACTAACTAACTAACTGTCTCTCTTGCTAACTAACTAACATACAAGCTATGCTTGCAACCTAACTAACCAGCTTACTAACTAACTAACTAACTAACTAGCAAATAAACTCGCTAACTATCTAATTTACTAACAAACTAACTAGCTAACAAACTCGCTAACTATCTAATTTACTTATAAACAAACTAAGTAACTAACTAACTAACTAAATTAGTAACTAACAATGTAACTAACAAACAAATTAACTAACTAGTTAACTAACAAACTAACTAACTATGTCTGTTTCTTAGTAACTAACTTACATACAAGTTATACTTGCAACCTATCTAACAAGCTTACTAACCAATTAACTAACTAACTAACAAACAGACACGCTAACTATCTAACATACTAAGGAACTAACTAACTAACTAACTAATTAAGTAACTAATCAACAAACTAACTAACTAACCAACCAACTAACTTATTAACTGTCTATTTTACTAATTAACTTGCATACAATCTATGCTTGTAACCTTACTAACCAGCTTAATAACTAACTAACTAACTAACTAACTTACTAACCCACTACCAAACTAATTTGAAACCCAACTAACAAACTAACTGTCTATTTAACAAACTAACTATTCTACTAGCTATTCTTGCAACCTAAGTAACCAGCTTTCTAACTACCTAACTAACAATTTTGCTAACTATCTAATTTACTAGCAAACTAACTAACTAACTGGCTAACTAACTTACTAACTAACTAACCAACTAACTAACTAAACAATCAACTAACTAGCTAACTAGCCAAATAACTAACTAACTCTGTATCTTACAAACTAACTTGCATACAAGCTATGCTTGCAACCTAACTACGAAGCTCAATAACTAACTAACTAACTAACTAACTAACAAACTAACAAAGTCGCTAACTATCTAACATACTAAAAAACTAACTAACTAACTAACTAACTAACAAACTAACTAACCCAATAACTAACAAACCAATTAACTAACTAGCTATCTAACAAACTAACCAACTAAATCTATATATTACTAACTAACTTAGCTTTGCTTGCAACCTTACTAACAAGTTTACTGACTAACTAACTAACTAACTATTTAACAAACTCGTTAACTATCTAACATACTAAGCAACTAACTAACTAACAAAGTAGCTAACCAACTAGCCGACCAACTAACTAACTAACTGTCTATCTTACTTACTAACTAGCATACAAGCTATGCTTGTAACCTAACTAACAAACGTGTTAACTAACTAACTAACTAACCAACTAACAAATTCGCTAACTATCTCAACTTACAAGCAAACTAACTAACTAACTAACTAACAAACTAACTCGCTAACTCTCGAATGTATGAACAAACTAACAACTAACCAACTAACTAACTAAGAAACTAACTAACTAACTAACTAGCCAACTAACCAACTAGCTAACTAACACTCTATTTTACTAACTAACTAACACACAAACTATGCTTGCATCCTAACTAACAAGCTTACTAACTAACTAACAATCTAACAAACAAACTTGCTAACTATCTAACATACTAGGAAACAAGCTAACTAAGTAACTAACTAACCATCTAACTAATCAAATAAATAACTAACTAACCAACCAAGTAACTAACTAACTGTCTATCTTACTAACTAAGTAGCATTCAAGCTATGCTTTCAACCAAACTAGCCAGCATACTAACTAACAAACTAAGTAACTAACAAATAAATTCGCTAACTATTTAATTTACTAACAAACTAACTAAGTAACTAACTAAGTAACTAAGTAACTCGCTAACTCTAGTATTAATAAAGAAAATAACAACTAACCCACTAACTAACTAGCCAACTAACTAACTAGCTAACTAACCAACTAACTAACTAATCAATCAACCATCTAGCTAGTTAACCAACTAACTAACTAACTAACTAACTAACTAACTAACTAACAAAGTTTCTAACTATCTAATATACTAAAGAACAAACAAACTAACTAACTAACTAACTAACTAACTAACCAAATAACAAACTAACCAATCAACTTACTAGCTAACTAACCAGCTAACTAACTAACTCTGTATATTACTAACTAACTTACATAAAAGCTATTCTTGCAACCTAACTAGCAAGCTTACTAACTAACTAAATAACTGACTAATTAACAAACTCGCTAACTGTCTAACATAGTAAGAAACTAACTTACTAACAATGTAACTAACTAACTAACCAACCAACTAACTTACGAACTGTCTATCTTACTAACTAACTAGCATACAAGCTATGCTTGTAACCTAACTAACCAACTTACTAACTAACTATCTAACTAACTAACTAACAAATTCGCTAACCATCTCAATTTACTAACAAACAAACTAACTAACTAACTAACAAACTAACTCGCTAACTCTTGAATTTATAAACAAACTAACAACTAATCAACTAACTAACTAACAAACTAAATAACTAACTAGCCAACTAACCAAGTAAGTAACTAACACTTTTTATTAGTAACTAACTGACACACAAAATATGCTTGCATCCTAGCTAACAAGCTTACTAACTAACTAAGAATCTAACAAACAAACTTGCTAACTATCTAACATACTAAAAAACTAACTAACTAACTCACTAGCAAACTAACTAATGAAATAGCTAACCAACTAACCAACCATCTATCTTACTAATTAACTAGCATACAAGCTATGCTTGCAACCTTACTAACCAGCTTACTAATTAGTAAACTAACTAACAAACTAACTCGCTTACCCTCTTATTTAGTTATGAACAAACTAAGTAGCCTACTAACTAACTAACTAAATATTCAACAGTCTAACTAACTGTCTATCTTGCTAACCAACTAACATAGAAGATATGTTTTCAAACCTAACTAACTAACAAACTAACTAACAAAAATATTAAGAAACTAACTAACTAACTCTGTATCTTATTAACTTAATAACATACAAGATATGCTTAGGAGATAACTAACAAGCTTACTAACTAACAAACTAACTAAGTAACAAACAATCTTGCTATCTATCTAATATACTAAGAAACTAACCAACTAACTAACTAACTAACAAACTAGCTATCAAACTAACTAACTAGCACTCTATCTTATTAACTAAGTAACATACAAGCTATGCTTGCAAGCTAGATAACCAGCTTACTAACTAACAAACTAATTTACTAACTAACAATTTTGCTAACTATCTAATTAACTAATCAACTAAATAACTAAATACCTATTTAATTAACTAACTAACTAACCAACTAACTAACTTACTAACTAACTAACTAACTAACTAACTAGCACTCTATCTTACTAAATAAGTAACAGACAAGCTATGGTTGCCACCTAACTAACCAGCTTACCAACTAACTAACTAACTAACTAACAAACACGCTAACTATCTAATTGACAAACAAACTAACTAACTAAGTAAGTAAATAATTAACTAACTAACCAACTATCGTACTTACCAACTAACTTAGAAGCTTTGCTTGCCACCTAAGTAACCAGCTCACTAACTAACTAACTATTTTACTAACTAACAATTTCGCTAACTATCTAATTAACTAATCAATTAATTACCTAAATACCTATTTAATTAACTAACTAACTAACTAACTAACTAACAAACTCACTAACTAACCAACTAACTAACTAACCAATCAACTAAATAGCTAACTAACCCACTAACTAACTAAGTCTTCATCTTACCAACTAACTTACATACAAGCTATGCTTTAAACCTAACTAACAAGCTTAATATCAAATTAGCTAACTAACTAACAAACAAATTTGCTAACTATCAAATTTACTTATAAACTAACTAACTGTGTTAATGAGAGTAGTAATGAATCGGAACAAAAGTAGTGCATTGGCACTTAAAATGTGCAAGGGTGCAGCACTGATGTCAGTGTCAATGCGAGTGGTAGTGAATCGGAACAAAAAGTAGTGCATTGGCACTTAAAGTGTGCAAGGGTGCGGCACTGAAGTCAGTGTCAATGAGCGTGGTAATGAATCGGAACAAATGTAGTGCAATGGCATTTAAAGTTTGCAAGGGTGTGGCACTGAAGTCAGTGTCAATGAGAGTGGTAATGAATCGGAACAAAAAGTAGTGCATTTGCACTTAAAGTGTGCAAGGGTGCGGCACTGAAGTCAGTGTCAATGAGAGTGGTAATGAATCGGAACAAAAAGTAGTGCATTTGCACTTAAAGTGTGCAAGGGTGCGGCACTGAAGTTAGTGTCAATGAGAGTGGTCATGAATCGGAACAAAAAGTAGTGCATTGGCACTTAAAGTGTGCAAGGGTGCGGCAATGAAGTCAGTGTCAACGAGGGTGGTAATGGATCGGAACAAAAAGGAGTGTATTGGCTCTTTAAGTGTGCAAGGGTGCGGCACTGAAGTCAGTGTCAATGAGCGTGGTAATTAATCAGAACAAAAGTAGTGCATTGGAACTTAAAGTTTGCAAGGGTGCGGCACTGAAGGCAGTGTCAACGAGCGTGCTGATGGCTTGGAACAAAATGGTGGAATTACTAGTATGAATTGATATGAGGCATTATAATCACTGCCAGGATGTTTGATTATGACAACGTTATGAGTAACAGCTTAGCATGTGCCATATATACCTGTAGTTGTGACGGTAAAAACAAAAAACAAAAACAAAAGACTTAAACTCTGTCATTATTTCTCTTCAAGCTTTAAAAAGAAATGACATGTGGGAAATTCATCCATGTTATAAAATAAAGAAAAGTTGGATGCATATAATTAGCAGACCAAGCTCCTATGGTCAAGCGATGTTCAAAGTCAAATTCAAGAGCGCAGTTAGCCAAAGAAAGCCGGAATTCAAGGATAATGAAGTTTTGTGAACTATGCAGATCGGTAAAATTCCTGCCGTCAGATTAAATCAAAAGGGTTCAGGAAGAAGTTGCCTCATGAAAAATTTAAACTGAACTTGAGAACTATTTAAACAATTTAAACTGTCCAACTCTGTACAACTTAGTTCAATAGCTCAAAATGAGCGTATAAAATAGCAAGGGACTGGATTGTACACGTCAGGTTGGCCACCTATAATTTGAAGGCATTCTTGTCTTCGTAAACAAAGTGTCATTGTTAGTTATTATACTGTCATGAATTTGCTAAAATACGA